>CAJUXJ010001232.1:0-31168 GCA_910589775.1 Avena eriantha
GGATCCACCAGTGTCATTGCATGTGTGTTCTTGTTACTAACAACAACCGGAGTCATTGCACGTGTGTTCTTTTCACATACCACATATGTATCCACCAATGTCATTGCATGTGTGTTCTTTTCACAATCCACCTATGGATCCACCAGTGTCATTGCATGTGTGTTCTTTATACTAACAACAACCAGAGTCATTGCATGTGTGTTCTTTTCACATACCACATATGGATCCACCAGTTTCATTGAAATGTGTGCTCTCTTCAGAGACCAGACATGGATCCACTAGTGTCATTGCATGTGTGTTGTTTTTACTAACAACAACCAGAGGCATTTCATGTGTGTTCTTGATACATTGCAAATGTATCTATAATTTTTGATGTTCAATGCTTAGTTTTATCCACTTTCTTGTGTTTTGTTCCAACTTTGGAGTGCTTTTCATATGATTTGTTGGACTAACCTACTAAAAAGAGCCAGAGTGCTAGCTGCCTGTTTTCTGCTGTTTTTGGTTCCAGGATAGTCAGAAAATAAATATTCTCGGAATTGGACGGGACAAAAGGCAAAGTGCCTATTTTTTCGGAAGTCATCATGTGCTAGAATACGAGACGGAGAGGGGCCAGGGGGCCACCACACCACCTGGCCGCGCGGCCCAGCCTGGCCCACGCTAGGGGGTGGTGAGGCTAGTCCTGGGACCCCCTCGACCTCCCCTTCCGACTATAAGATGCCCTCGGGGCGAAAACCCTAAGTCCCCGATCAAAAATCCACGAAAGAGTCTGTAGCCACCGTCATCTCCATCCCTAGATCGGGATGGATCTGAAGCTCTTCCTGGCACCCTGACGGAGAGAGGAATTCATCCTGGAGGCCTTCTTCATCACGATGCAAGCCTTCGGTGTGATGCATGAGTAGTTCAGCCTTGGACTACGGATCCATGTAATAGCTAGATGGCTGGTTCTCCTCCTTTGTGCTTTCATGTCTAGATCTTGTGAGCTCCGTTCATGATCAAGATCATCTATTTGTAATTCTGCATGTTGTGTTTGCGGGGATCCGATGGATATTGAGATGCTATTTTAGATTGATTATTGATTCTATCATGTCTTTGTTATTTGTGATCTTGCATGCTTTCCGTTGTTAGTAGCTATCTTGGCCAAGTAGATGCTAGCAACTCCAAGAGTTAGTATTTATGCTCGATGGTGGGTTCATGCCTTTGGTAATCTGGGGAAGTGACAGAAATCTCTAAGGTACTAGATGTGCTGTTGCTACTAGGGAGAAAACAACAATCCTTTGTTCATAGAACAATCGTATTGTTTACTTTACACGCAGTTCGTAAATCAATAATATGTTGCTTGTAACTTAATACTGGAGGGTTCGGATGATAACCTAAAGGTGGATTATTAGTCATAGATGCAGTTGGATGGCGGTCTATGTATAATGTTGTAATGCCCAATCAAGTTCCAAAGGAGTCAAGGTGATTATTATATGCATGTATTGCTTTCTTGATGTTTGTCAATTGCCCCATTGTAATTTGTTCACCCAACATGTTATCTATCTAAGGAGAGCCACCTCTAGTGAACTATGGAGCCCGGTCCTTTACTTTACATTCATTCTATAACCTTTTACTGCTTTGTGTTTACTTTCTGCAAACTATTACTTCTTTCCATTCGATACGTTTAATCCTTTGTTTTCCGCAAAACACAGTGAGATTGACAACCTCATCGCAAGTTGGGGACAAAGTTATGTGGTTGTGTTGTGCAGGTCTCCACGTTGCTACTAGCACCGGTAGTGCGCCCTGCCAAGGCTAAGCTAGCAACACCTTTGGGGTGTTTCCTTGCTCCTACTGGTTCGATTAAACCTTGGTTTCATAACTGAGGGAAACTTGCTGCTGTGCTCATCATACCTTCCTCTTGGGGTTCCCAACGAGCTCTACATCAACCACGCACCAACACTTTTCTAGGCGCCGTGCATTGAGCCATCAAGTATTTTTCTGGCACCGTTGCCGGCGAGTCAAGGACATCTTCACAAGGGGAGTCCCTCATAACCAATCTCTTTACTTTGTTGTTTTTGTTTTGCTTAGTTTCTTTTTGCTTTGTTTGCTTGTTTTGTTATCAAAAACACACAAAAAATTAGTTTTACTTGTTTGCTTTCTTATTTGAAAACCCACAAAAATGACTACTCTTGAAAACACTAAGTTGTGTTTCTTCACTAGCACCAACAACAATGATTTTATGAGCACACCTATTGCTCCACCTGTGCCTAAAGATACTTTCTTTGAGATAAAACCTGCTTTACTCAATCTTGTTATGAGAGAACAATTTTCTGGTATTGGTAATGAAGATGCTGCTTCCCATCTAAATAACTTTGTTGAACTTTGTGAGATGCAAAAGCATAGGGATATAGATGGCGATATTATTAAGCTGAAATTGTTTCCTTTCTCTTTGAGAGGAAAAGCTAAAGAATGGTTGAATTCCTTAACTAGGAATAGTATTGATTCTTGGACTAAGTGCAAAGATGCTTTGATTGGAAAATACTATCCTCCTCCTAAGATTATATCTATGAGAAGTGAAATAATGAAGTTTAAACAACTTGATAATGAGCATGTTGCTCAATCCTGGGAAAGAATGAAATCTTTGGTAAAGAATTGTCCCACTCATGGACTGACTGCTTGGATGATCATCCAAACTTTTTATGCAGGAGGAACCTATTGGACTCTGCTGCTGGAGGTACCTTTATGACCATTACTTTGGGTGCTGCAACAAAACTTCTGGACAATATGATGGTTAATTATTCTGAATGGCATACTGAGAGAGCTCCACAAGGTAGGAAGGTAAATTCTATTGAGGAAACTTCCTCCTTGAGTGATAAGATTGATATTATTATGTCTATGCTTGTCAATAGGAAATCCCATATTGATCCAAATAATGTTCCTTTAGCCTCTTTGGTTGCTCAAGAAGAGCAAGTTGATGTGAACTTCATAAGAAATAACAATTTTGGCAACAATGCTTATGGTAATAACAATAATAGGCCCTACCCTCCTAGTAATACTTATGGCTATAATGCTAAACCTGGATTACCTAGTGAAGGAAGAATTTAGAAGTTGAAAGAGCCACTAAAAACTTCATGCAAATGCAATATGAGCAAAATAAGCTATTCACTAAAACTATGAAGGAACAATCTACCAGTTTGAAAAACATTAGCCATCAATTGAGAGTCTAAATAGGGAAATTCCTTGTTTACAATTGTAACTCTCCAATATTGAAAGGAATATATCATGTTTGTTTGAAGCTCAATCCTCTTTGATCAATAAAATGGCTGTTAAACCCGAAACTAATGATAATCCATTTGCAGCTACTAATGCTATACAAGTGAGAATTGATGAAAATGTTAGACTATTAGCTGAATTACATGCTAAGTGGGAAAGAGAAGATGAAATTGCTAGAAACATTTGTGTTTCTACTATCACCACCACTAGTGTTGAGGCTAGTAATAGTTCTACCACTTTAGATGATAAATTTGATTTTGATCTTGATGGTTGCAATATCTCTAAAGTTATTAAGTTCCTACAAAAGCTTGCTAAAAGTCCTAATGCTAATGCTATGAACATGGCCTTTTCAAAACACATTACTGATGCTCTCATAAAGATTAAAGAAGAAAAGATGAAACATAAAACTTATATTCCTATAAAACAAGAAGATGGTTGGGAACCCATCATTAATATGAAAGTGAATGACTTGGATTTCAAAGCTTTATGTGATCTTGATAGTAGTGTTTATATTATGCCTAGAAGGATTTATGATATGCTTGATTTGCCTCCACTTGAATATTGTTATTTGAATGTCCCACTTGATGATAATACTAAAAAGAAACTCATGGGGAGTCTTAATGATGTTCTTATTATGGTTAACAATGCCTATGTCCCCGTTGATTTCTATGTTTTGGATGTTGAATGCAATGCTTCTTGTCCTATTACTTTGGGAAGACCTTTTCTTAGAACTATTGGTGCCATCATTGATATGAAAGAAGGCACCATTAAATATCAACTCCCACTCAAGAAAGGTATAGAACACTTCCCTAAAAATAGAGAAAAGATTTCTTTTGCTTCTCCTATGAAAACAAAATTTGGTCTTAATGCTTCTTCATTTGAGAACACTTGATTGTTTCTTTGCTTCTTATGCCTAACTTAAAGGCGTTAAAGAAAAGTACTTATTGGGAGATAACCCAAACGTTTTAGATGAGTCTTGGAAGTTATTACCTCTGTAATAAGATCTCCTTATCCTTTTTATTTGCTTTTTGTGCCAAGAGTAACCTCTAATGAGAGAGAAGTAATGATTGGGAAAGTTGCTGTCTCGAAATAGATTTCTGTGCTTCACCATAAAAATTTGTGTAAAATCTCTGAACGTCTTTTCGAGGCGTGAATTTTTGTGCTTCTGCCCTAGGTTATTATCTAACTTTAGTTAGCTCAACACTTTTTGATTTGAGCAACAGAAGGGCTTCGAAAAAATTCGTCTTTACCTGCTGGTCTGTGTGAAATCATATTTCTGCCATTTTCTGCATTTGGTTCTTGTTGGTTCCTTTTTGAGTTCTTTTGGGGAATTGAGCTTTTTGAGGAAAGTGCTATAGTATCTAGTGTTCTAATGGAAGTTTATTTGGTGTTAGTACTGAACCTTAAGACTTATTTATCTTGAGTGCACTAATGTTGCTAATAAAGATTGTGTGAAGTTTTGTATGAAGGAAAATTTTCAGGTGTATGGAAGGAATGAGTAATGAGATGAAGGATGGACTAAAGCTCAAGCTTGGGGATGCCACGCGTGTCACCCCAAGAAATATCCAAGAAGTACAAGCGTCAAAGCTTGGGGATGCCCAAGGCATCCCCTTCTTCATCAATAAAAATTTCAGGTTTCTTCCAAACGCTTCATTTTTATTGTTTCATGCATAGTAGTGTTTTTCTTGGAGCGTATTCTTCTTCGTTTTCGTTTTGGTTTTTTGTTTTCTTGGTTTTCTTAGTTTGCTGAATAAATTGGTTGGACCCCCTCTTTCATACATTGGTTTGCAAATAGTTTGGTTTGGTTTGGAAAAGAGTAGGAAAGTTCATGCTTATGTGGTAAAAAGAGCTTGTTTTTGACTGTGGCCTATGCTTTGTCATGCCAGACTTGATATTGTTTTGGCTTTATGCTTAGTATTCTTTTCTGTAGCATGACTTGTTATAAACAATTGAGATTTCTTAATGTGCCTTGGATGAATCATGCGTTGTTTTAGCATATTAAAGCATAGTATAGTGGTATTCTCCTTTGATGCTTTATTTAGGTTGACTTGGCACATGCTTACACCATGTTATGACTATGTCAAGTCAGCATATCCTTTATGATCCTTTAGTTTTCAACTTGTAGTATGACTTTATGCTTTGATTAATGATGTTTTGTCGCTCTGCATGATTATGGCCATTATTGCTCTCTTAGTTTGTCGCTCCCAGTCTTTTGCTAGCCTCCACAACAAAGTATGAGTTCCACTCATGCATCCAACTCCCTAAACCAAGTTATTCCAAAGAGTCCACCATACCTACCTATTAGCTTATGCTATTCCAAGTATATTCATGCTTTTGTTTACCTTCCAAATTAAACTTGTTATGAGAAAACTAGTGATTAAAGCTCTCACGAACTTGAGGGCACACTTTACTTTTCTTTCCCTTAATAAACTTGAACCATTATGTCTTCTATGTTGTATATGCTTGCACTTATTTGTTGGGAATTAGCAGAACCATGCTTTCATGGGGAACGCTTTCAACATTGCACTTGGTACTTGTACCTAGTTGATATCATGCTCTTTTGTATATGGATGTCATCGGTGTGAAATGAAAGGGGAGCTTGTAAGTCCATGGAGTTATGTATATGTGTTAGAGAAACGCCTAGGCCGCTGGTCTAATCCATGCTGCGGGGTGGAAACCTGCAGCGTAAGCATAATGAGCTGTCTATGAAGCATTCTTCTTATAAAAAAAGAGTCCTATATTGAGAAAAAAGAGAAAAGAGAAAAAAGAGAGATACTATGAAAATAGGAAAGAGAGAAAAAAGCACCATATTCCCATGGTAAATAAGAAGATTGCTGAGATGCTCGTTATCTGCTTGCCTTGTCATTTTGATATGGGGATTCTTCTGTATCATCGGGCAAGGGGTACCCCGTTGGCGGTTCTCTATGATACACATATACTTACAATGACAAGAACTTACCGGTGACTAAACTTGAGTAGCATGAGGAGCGGCCCTCGTATACAAGGTACATGAGGTTTCTACCTTATACTTCGTCAAGCATGTACACCATAGTTTGTTCACTTTAACCTTAATCACTTCAAGATGCTTATGATAGGGGAAATGAGAGCTGAAAGCTATAAGTACCATCATTTTTGGAAGCTCTTTATGAGACTTGAATCCCTACTTCTTTTTATAAAGGCTTTTCTTCCACCATTATATGGAGTCTCCACCTTCTACCTTTATGCACCTACTTTGAGAGCATAGTGGCCATTCTTAGTTCGATGTGCATTGTCCCAAGACTAGTTGATTGATGCATAACTTGATATTGCTTGTCTTAAACTATTGTATCTAGTCACTCTTATGAACTTTGAAGGTGTCTTATGCATTTATATTTGCTACTCTATTGAGGGACAAGCTGAATACTATTATGCTATGTTTCCTTTATGTGAAACAAACAAATGTCTTGCAAAGCATTGTTATTCATGAATCTTTTGTTTGTTCCTTTTCATGTTGCATCATAGTTTCTTTACTTATTGCTAGAATTTTGTCTTTCATGTTATGATTGAAGTACTATGATCCCAGCTTTGAATGTTTTACAAATACTTTGATCAAGTCTTTGATGGTGCATGTCACCTCAAAAATTATTCTTTCTTTTTATCACTTACCTACTCGACGACGAGCAGGAGTTAAGCTTGGGGATGTTGATACATTGCAAATGTATCTATAATTTTTGATGTTCCATGCTTAGTTTTATCCACTTTCTTGTGTTTTGTTCCAACTTTGGAGTGCTTTTCATATGATTTCTTGGACTAACCTATTAACAAGAGCCATAGTGCCAGCTGCCTGTTTTCTGCTGTTTTTGGTTCCAGGAAAGTCAGAAAATGAATATTCTCGGAATTGGACGGGACAAAAACCAAAGTGCCTATTTTTCCGGAAGTCATCAAGTGCTAGAATACGGGACGGAGAGGGGCCAGGGGGCCACCACACCACCTGGCCGCACGACCCAGCCAGGCCCGCGCCAGGGGGTGGTGAGGCCAGCCCTGGCACCCCCTCGGCCTCCCCTTCCGACTATAAGATGCCCTCGGGACGAAAACCGTAAGTCCCCGATCAAAACTCCATGAAAGAGAATGTAGCCACCGTCATCTCCATCCCTAGATCGAGAGGGATCTGAAGCTCTTCCCAGCACCCTACCGGAGAGAGGAATTCACCCTGGAGGCCTTCTTCATCACCATGCAAGCCTCCGGTGGGATGCGTGAGTAGTTCATCCTTTGACTACGGATCCATGTAGTAGCTAGATGGCTGGTTCTCCTCCTTTGTGCTTTCATGTCTAGATCTTGTGAGCTCCGTTCATGATCAAGATCATCTATTTGAAATTCTACATGTTGTGTTTGTGGGGATCCGATGGATATTGAGATGCTATTTCAGAGTGATTATTGATTCTATCATGTCTTTGTTATTTGTGATCTTGCATGCCTTTGTTATTTGTGTTTGTGGGGATCCGATGGATATTGAGATGCTATTTCAGACGCACCAACACTTTTCTGGGCGCCATGCATTGAGCCATCAGTTCTTTTCACATACCACACATGGATCCACCAGTGTCATTGCATGTGTTATCTTTTCACAATCCGCCTATGGATCCATCAGTGTCGTTGCATGTGTGTTCTTTTTACTAACAACAACCAGAGTCATTGAAATGTGTGTTCTCTTCAGAGACCACACATGGATCCACAAGTGTCGTTGGATGTGTGTTCTTTTTTCTAACAACAACTGGAGTCATTTCATGTGTGTTCTATTCATATACTCCACATATGGATCCACCCGTGTCATTGCATGTGTGTTCTTTTTACTAACAACAACTGGAGTCATTTCATGTGTGTTCTTTTCACATACCACATATGGATCCACCAGTGTCATTGAAATGTGTGTTCTCTTCAGAGACCACACATGGATACACCAGTGTCATTGCATTTGTGTTCTTTTTACTAACAACAACTGGAGTCATTGCATGTGTGTTCTTTTCACATACCACATATGGATCCACCAGTGTCATTGCATGTATGTTATTTTTACTAACAACAACTGGAGTCATTTCATGTGTGTTCTTTTCACATGCCACATATGGATCCACCAGTGTCATAGAAATGTGTGTTCTCTTAAGAGACCACACATGGCTCCACCAGTGTCATTGCATGTGTGTTCTTGTTACTAACAACAACCAGAGTCATTGCATGTTTTTTCTTATCACATACCACATATGGATCCACCAGTGTCATTGCATATGTGTTCTTTTCACAATCCACCTATGGATCCACCAGTGTCATTGCATGTGAGTTCTTTTTACTAATAACAACCAGAGTCATTGCATGTGTGTTCTTTTCACATACCACATATGGATCCACCAGTGTCATTGCATGTGTGCTCTCTTTAGAGACCACCTATATATCCACCAGTGCCATTGCATGTGTGCTCTTTTTACTAACAACAACCAGAGTCATTGCATGTGTGTTCTCTTCAGAGACCACACATGGATCCACCAGTGTCATTGCATGTGTGTTCTTTTCACAATCCACCTATGGATCCACCAGTGTCATTGCATGTGTGCTCTTTTTACTAGCAACAACCAGAGTCATTGCATGTGTGTTCTCTTTAGAGACCACACATGGATCCACCAGTGTCATTGCATGTGTGTTCTTTTTACTAATAACAACCTGAGTCATTGAAATGTGTGTTCTCTTCAGAGAGCACACATGGATCCACCAGTGTCATGGCATGTGTGTTCTTTTTACTAACAACAATTGGAGTCATTGCATGTGTATTCTTTTCACATACCACATATGGATCCACCAGTGTCATTGCATGTGTGTTCTTTTCACAATCCACCTATGGATCCACCAATGCCATTGCATATGTGCTCTTTTTACTAACAACAACCAAAGTCATTGCATGTGTGTTCTCTTTAGAGACCACACATGGATCCACCAGTGTCATTGCATGTGTGTTATTTTTGCTAACAACAACCAGAGTCATTAAAATGTGTGTTCTCTTTAGAGACCACACATGGATCCACCAGGGTTATTGCATGTGTGTTCTTTTTACTAACAACAACCAGATGTTGGGTCCGCAACATAGAAAACAAAAAATTTCCTACGGTGTGAGCTACACGCCAAGATCTATCTACTAGGTACAAAGCAACGGGTGGACATACATCCAACGAGAACTTACCCTCGAAGACAACGAGTTTTGTTAACGAGTAGGAACTCGTGGTTGATGTAGTCGTACACTTGCCGATCTCAAGATCGTGAGGAAGTCCCAACGCCACAACTCAGCAGCGCATCCGCACTCGCACACACGTTCAAGCCACTGGACAACCTCCAGCTCCTCGCTCCAGCGATCCAGCGGAAGCAGCAACTCCTCCCAGACGAAATGCCACCGGGAACATGTATCTCGCTAATCTGAGACCATGGGGGAATAATTCTAGAGGGGGAGAGAGATCCTTCACTAGGAGGTGTGAGGATGAAGGAGCGAATGGGTGGCCTTTTATAGGAGGAGGGGGGTGCCCCTCTCTCCATGGCCGGCGCATGGGGGGGTGACCCCTCACCTCCCCCATTCATGTGGTGGTAACCCCTCCACATTAAAATGCCTCTTCACATTCCCTTTTAAAGTCTCCACTTTAAATGCTTTAAATTTCTCCAAATTTAATGCTCTCTCATTTAATAAAACTCTTTTTATTAAATTTATTCAGAATTTTTGTTAATTACTTTAATTAACAAACATTCACATATATCCCCTTGCAATATTTCAATATCACATGCAGAACCACTTTCTGCAATTTCACCCGAAACAATTTCCGGTTTCTATTGAAACAATTCCTGCGCTTTGCAATTCTTTTGTCTGAAACATATGTGCTCCAAAATGGTGTCTGGTAACTCTTAAGTGTGACACCCTACGGTTCGCGAATAATGCAGACATGATCGAGACCCTTCTCTGATCATTAATCAGCAGCGGGACCTAGAGATCCGTACTGACTCCTACACATTCAACGATGACTTCTGTGATGGTGAGAACCTTTAACGCTTGTAACTAAATCCCTTTGTCTCTCGATATTTTACATGTCCGAGATTCGATCATCAGTATGTCCATACCTAGTTTGATCTCGTTACCGACATGCACTCTTTTCTCGTTCCCGTGATATAACATTCTAGTGATCACATCACTTGCTTGCAAGCTATCTTAATGTGATATCACTGAGAGGGCCCAGAGTATATCTATCCTTCATCTAGATTGACAAATTCCACTCTTGATCCATGAGCCTCAACATAACACCTTCGTAGTACTAAACCCATCTTTATAGTCACCCTGTTACGGTGTGACGTTTGATGTTATCAAGATACTCTTCCAGTGTTAGCAATTAACATGATCTCATGGTCTAAGGATAAAGATTACTTCGTATGATGTTATAGCAATATAAACATAATGAGTTGATCGTAATGCTATACTTCGGATGAATGTTCATCACATCATTCCACCAATGGTGTGACCTTGTTATTAACAACATCCAATGTCCATGATCAGGAAACCTTGATCATCTTGTTAATCAACAAGCTAGTCTATAAGAGAGGCATAACTAGGAACCCTTTTTGTTTATTAAACACACATGTATTGATGTTTCCGATCAATACAATTCTAGCATGTAAAATAAATATCTATCATATATAAGGAATATATAATAACAACTTTATTATTGCCTCTCAGGGCACAATTCCTTCAGTCTCCCACTAGCACTAGAGACAATAATCTAGTTCACATAGTGATAAATCTAACACCCATGGAGTTCTGGTGTTGATCATGTTTTGCCCTAGGGAGAACTTTAGTCAACGGATCTGCTACATTTAGGTCCGTGTGTACTTTACAAATCTTTATATCTCCATCCTTGACATGCTCACGGATGGAGTGAAACCGACGCTTAATATGCTTGGAATTATTGTGAGACCTTGGTTCCTTTGCGTTGGCTATGGCTCCATTATTGTCACAATAGATCACCATTGGGTCCAACGCACTAGGAACCACACCTGGTTCCATAATGAACTCTTTCATCCAAACCGCCTCATGCGCCGCTTCTGAAGCAGCAACATATTCCGCCTCCGTCGTTGATCCAGCCACCACAGCTTGTTTGGAACTCCTCCAACTAACTGCTGCTCCATTTAAGAGAAATACGTATCCGGATTGAGACTTAGAGTCATCCGGATCGGTGTCAAAGCTAGCATCGACATAACACTTAGCGACTAGCTCTTCTTCACCTCCGTATATAAGAAACATATCCTTAGTTCTTCTCAAGTACTTGAGGATGTTCTTTACCGCTATCCAGTGTTCCGAACCTGGATTAGATTGGTACCTACTAGTCAAACTAATAGCATGTGCCACATCCGGTCTTGTACATAGCATGGCATACATAATAGAGCCTATGGCCGAGGCATAGGGGATCCTATCCATCATCTCTCTTTCTTCCGCCGTCGCCGGACTTTGAGTCTTACTCAATGTCTTGCCTTGCAACATAGGTAAGAACCCCTTCTTACTTTCGTCCATATTAAACTTCTTTAATATCTTATCAAGGTATGTACTCTGCGCTAGCCCAATTAGGCGCATTGATCTATCTCTATAGATTTTCATTCCTAATATATATGATGCTTCACCAAGGTCTTTCATCGAAAATTTGCTGTTTAGATAACTTTTAACACTGTTTAAAAGATCTATATCATTTCCAATAAATAATATGTCATCCACATATAATATCAGAAATGCCACATTGCTCCCACTCACTTTCTTGTAAATACAAGCCTCTCCATAAGTTTGGACAAATCCAAACTCTTTGATCACCTCATCAAAGCGGAGATTCCAACTCCGGGATGATCACCTCCTCTCCATAAGATGGATCGCTGAAGTTTGCATACCTTATTAGCATCCTTAGGATTGACAAAACCCTTAGGTTGTATCATATATAACTCTTCTTCAATATTACCATTGAGGAACGCAGTTTTGACATCCATCTGCCATATTTCATAATCGAAATATACAACAATTGCTAACATAATCCTAACCGACTTAAGCATCGCTACGGGAGAGAATGTCTAATCGTAGTCAACTCCTTGAATTTGTCGAAACCCCTTTGCGACAAGTCGAGCCTTATAGATGGTCACAATACCATCAGCATCAGTTTTTCTTTTGAAAATCCATTTATTCTCAACGGCCTTTCGGTCATGAGGTAAGTCCACCAAGTTCCAAACTTGGTTCTCGTACATGGATTCCATCTCGGATTTCATGGCTTCTAGCCATTTGTTGGAATCCGGGCTCATCATCGCTTCTTCATATGTCGCAGGGTCATCCATTTCATCAACCATGAAATTCACAACAGAATTGTCATACAGTTCAGGAGCTGCACGTGTCCTGCTTGACCTGCGGGGTTCGGTAGTGTCCTCTTTCGGAGTTTCATGATCATTATCATTAGCTCTCTCTTCATCAGGTGAAGTCAACTCCGAAACAACTTCCGGTGCTGCGCCACTCGCCATTCCATGAAGAGAAGGTTTAGTAACCTCTTCGAGTTCTACCTTCCGACTACTCACACCTTTCACGAGAAACTCCTTCTCAAGAAAGGATCCATTCTTGGCAAAAAAACCTTGCCCTCGGATCTGTGATAGAAGGTATACCCAATTGATTCCTTAGCATATCCTATGAAGACGCATTTTTCCGCTTTGGGTTCGAGTTTATCCGGTTGAAGTTTCTTCACATAAACATCGCATCCCCAAACTTTAAGAAATGACAGCTTAGGTTTGTTTCCAAACCATAATTCATACGGTGTCGTTTCAACGGATTTAGATGGTGCCCGATTTAAAGTGAATGCAGCTATTTCCTAGTGCATAACCCCAAAATGACAGTGGCAAGTCAGTCAGAGACATCATTGATCGAACCATATCCAATAATGTATGATTACGACGTTCTGACACACCATTACGTTGTGGTGTTCCGGCAGGCGTGAGTTGTGAAACTATTCCACACTCTTTCATGTGTGTGCTAAACTCGTAATTTAGATACTCTCCTCCACGGTCAAACCGTAGAAATTTGATCTTTCTATTACGATCTTCATTCTGAAATTCCTTGAACTTTTCAAAAGTTTCAGACTTGTGTTTCATCAAATAGATATACCCATATCTACTCAAATCATCCGTGAAAGTAACAAAATAACAATATCCACCTCGCGCCGACACACTCATTGGTCCACACACATCAGTATGTATGATTTCCAATAGATCTGTCGCCCGTTCCATTGAACCGGAAAACGGCGTTCTAGTCATCTTGCCCATAAGGCATGGCTCACATGTATCAAATGATTCAAAATCAAGTGATTCCAAAAGTCCATCAGAATGGAGTTTCTTCATGCGTTTAACGCCAATATGACCTAGACGGCAGTGCCACATATATGTAGGCATATCATCATCAAGTTTAATCTTTTTAGCATTAACATTATGAATGTGTGTAATATTACTATCGAGATCCAACAGAAATAAACCATTCAACATAGGTGCATGACCATAAAAGATATCATTCTTATCAATCGAACAACCATTGTTTTCAGATTTAAAGGAATGACCACTTTGCATCAAACATGATCCAGATTCAATGTTCATGCTCAGTGCAGGCACTAAATAATAATTATTTAGGTTTATAACTAATCCCGATGGCAAATGGAGAGGTAGCGTCCCGACGGTGATCACATCAACTTTTGATCCATTGCCGACCCGCATTCTGACCTCATCCCTTGCTAGTTGTCGCTTGTTCCGTAGCCCCTAAACCGAGTTACATATATTAGCAACCGATCCCGTATCAAATACCCAGGTGCTACTGCGAGTACTAGTCAAGTACACATCAATAACATGTATATCACATATACCTTTGTTTGCCTTGCTAGACTTCTTGTCTGCCAAATACTTGGGGCAGTTACGCTTCCAATGGCTAGTCCCCTTACAATAGTAGTACTCGGTGTCAGACTTAGGGCCACCTCAGGGTTTCTTTTCAGGCGTGGCAACAGACTTGCCACCCTTCTTTCCCTTGTGCTTGCCTTTCTTGTCTTTCTTGAAACCGGTTGTCCTATTGATCATCAACACTTGATGTTCTTTCCTAATCTCCACTTTTGCAGTCTTAAGCATTGACAGAAGCTCGAGAAGAGACTTCTTCATGCCCTGCATATTATAGTTCATCACAAAGCTCTTGTAGCTAGGTGGCAGAGATTGGAGAACACGATGTATGCCTAAGTCAATGGGAATCGTTATTCCCAAGGACACAAGCTTATCGGCGTACCCAGACATTTTGAGTACGTGCTCACTAACGGCGTTGTTTTCCTCCATCATGTAGCTAAAGAACTTTTCTGTAGCATTATAACTCTCTACGGTAGCATGGGTATCGAAAATCATTTTCAATTCTCCCATGGTATCAAAGGCATTGCCATTTTTGAAACGCTTTCGAAGTTCTGGCTCTAGCCCATATAGTAATGCCGCAATGAACTAAGTTGTGATCCTCCTGACGAGTCACATAGACATTCTTTTCCTCGTCAGGGGCATCAGGAGCTGGTGGGGGGCCTAGCGGCGCATCTAGCACATATTGCTTTTGTGCAGCAGTGAGGAGAATCCTCAAATTCATAGCCCAGTTGGTGAAGTTGCTACCATTCGCAGCAAGTTTCTCTTTCTCCATGAATACATTGAAATTAAAAGCAGGTGGTGCCATCTACAACAGAATTTGTAAAGTTTATTTAGACTAAGTTTATGATAGATTGAGTTCAACTAATCCAAATTACTAATGAACTCCCACTCAAAAACGACATCCCTCGTGTCTTTTTGGTGATTACATGAACCAAATCCACTACACCAAGTCCGATCATCACGTGAGTTGATGTAGCTTCAAAGGCGAGCATCTATATGGGCATCATATCAACTATATGACTCATGCTTAACCTTTCGGTCCGTGTTCCGAGGCCATGTCTGTACATGCTAGGCTCGCCAAGTAAGAACCTTAGTATTCGCTTATGTAAAACTGTCTCACACCCGTTCGTATGAAAGCGTAGATTCGAGTACACCCGATCATCACGTGATGTCTCGAAACACGATCCACAGAACGGTGCATACTTAAGGAAGAACACATTTTTATCTTGATATCTAAATGAGGGATCATCTTATAATGCTACCAAAAGCGCCAAACTAGCAGTATAAGATGCTAACATCTAATGTGTAAAGTGAGATGATATGGTCCATGCATTTGATCTCTATCACTTGCATCATGGTATGATCTCTATCATTCCTTTGTGTGTAAGGCCAAGGTCTATGGAACTTACACGTTGAGTGTGTTGTAAGAGTATCTATCATACATCTACTCACAACAATACAATATCAATACACTAGCCCAGCAACGATATAAACTAGACGCCTCTAATTTATCAATTGCAAGTTTTACGTGGCTTAGGGCTTTCGGAGATAGAACCGTTCTCACCTACAAACATGAACCACAACGAGGATAACTAAGTTATTAGCAACTCATTGTAAATCAGATACTTACTATAGTAGGAGAGACAGACACCCGCCAGCCACTTATGCAAAACAAGTTGCATGTCAGTCGTGGAACCTGGTCTCATGTACGATGACATGTCAGGTTGGTCCGGGCCGCTTCATCCCACTATGCCACTAATATCCAAAATACATAGAAGATGCAATAACATGATCATCATCGCCCACATATAAACATATGTGTACTACCCGTGCAAAGCACCTACGCATAGATCAGGCTCTGATTCCACTGTTGGGTCCGCAGCATAGAAAACAAAAAATTTCCTACGGTGTGAACTACACGCCAAGATTTATCTACTAGGTACAAAGCAACGGGTGGACATACATCCAACGAGAACTTACCATCGAAGACAACAAGTTTTGTTAACGAGTAGGAACTCGTGGTTGATGTAGTCGTACACTTGCCGATCTCAAGATCATGAGGAAGTCCGAGCGCCACAACTCAGCAGCGCATCCACACTCGCACACATGTTCAAGCCACCGGACAACCTCCACCTCCTCGCTCCAGCGATCCAGCGGAAGTAGCAACTCCTTCCAGACGAAATGCCACCGGGAACATGTATCTCGCTAATCCGAGACCATGGGGGAATAATTCTAGAGGGGGAGAGAGATCCTTCACAAGGAGGTGTGAGAATGAAGGAGGGAATGGGTGGCCTTTTATAGGAGGAGGGGGGTGCCCCCTCTCTCCATGGCCGGCACATGGGGGGTGACCCCTCACCTCCCCCATTCATGTGGTGGTAACCCCTCCACATTAAAATGCCTCTTCACATTCCCTTTTAAAGTCTCCACTTTAAATGCATTAAATTTCTCCAAATTTAATGCTCTCTCATTTAATAAAACACTTTTTATTAAATTTATTCAGAATTTTTGTTAATTACTTTAATTAATAAACATTCACATATATCCCCTTGCAATATTTCAATATCACATGCAGAACCACTTTCTGCAATTTCACCCGAAACAATTTCCAGGTTTCTATTGAAACAATTCCTGCGCTTTGCAATTCTTTTGTCGGAAACATATGTGCTCCAAAATGGTGTCTGGTAACTCTTAAGTGTGCCACCCTATGGTTCGCGAATAATGCAGACATGATCAAGACCCTTCTCCGATCATTAATCAACAGCGGGACCTAGAGATCCGTACTGACTCCTACACATTCAACGATGACTTCTAGTGATCGTGAGAACCTTTAACGCTTGTAACTAAATCCCTTTGTCTCTCGATATATTACATGTACGAGATTCGATCATCCGTATCTCCATACATAGTGTAATCTCGTTACCGACATGCACTCTTTTCTCGTTCCCGTGATATAACATTCTAGTGATCACATCACTTGCTTGCAAGCTATCTTAATGTGATATCACCGAGAGGGCCCAGAGTATATCTATCCATCATCTGGATTGACAAATTCCACTCTTGATCCATGAGCCTCAACATAACACCTTCGTAGTACTGAACCCATCTTTATAGTCACCCTGTTACGGTGTGACGTTTGATGTTATCAAGATACTCTTCTGGTGTTAGCAATTAACATGATCTCATGGTCTAAGGATAAAGGTTACTTCGTATGATGTTATAGCAATATAATAATAATGACTTGATCGTAATGCTATACTTCGGATGAATGTTCATCACATCATTCCACCAATGGTGTGACCTTGTTATTAACAACATCCAATGTCCATGATTAGGAAACCTTGATCATCTTGTTAATCAACAAACTAGTCTATAAGAGAGGCATAACTAGGAACCCTTTCTGTTTATGAAACACACATGTATTGATGTTTCCAATCAATAAAATTCTAGCATCTAAAATAAACATCTATCATATATAAGGAATATATAATAACAACTTTATCATTGCCTCTCAGGGCACAATTCCTTCACCAGAGTCATTGCATGTGTGTTCTTTTCACATACCACATATGGATCCACTAGTGTCATTGAAATGTGTGCTCTCTTCAGAGACCACACATGGATCCACCAGTGTCATTGCATGTGTGTTCTTTTTACTAACAACAACCAGAGTCATTGCATGTGTGTTATTTTCACATACCACATATGGATCCACCAGTGTCATTGCATGTGTGTTCTTTTCACAATCCACTGTCGTGGTGGTGTCACGGCAGATGCCGTGGATAGGCTAAAGGTAGGGGACTAATACACGCTAGGGGAATCCAGGGAGGCATACTGAAGTGATTCTTCACACAGAAGTTCGTATTTGCTTTGCTTCCAAGATTACAAGTGCTCCTAGAGCTGTATTGGCGAGAGGAGGAAGAAGGAGCTCTCTTACTCTCACACACAGATCACACCTAAAACCCTAGCCAAATCAGAATAGCGGAACCCCTCCTACTGAGATCTTAGCCCTCCTTATATAGAGGGAACTAGATCTCTGCCTAGGGCATACGTGGAGGCATATTCCTAAGAATATGCCTCCTCCCAAAGTAGTAAGCCGACCGAGGTGCTTTTCCCCCGCGTCACATATGCAGAGGCTACGTGAGCCTCTGCGGCGCCCGCGTCAGCCGACATGGGCGTCGTCACCCTTGTCGGCCATGCCCTAGTGGCCCTGCCCTTGTTTGCTTCGCTCAGGTAGTGCGTACCGGGGCTTCTTTTGACCAGCGAGATTCCTTCCTTCTCCTAGAAGTTAGACGTGACCCGGATCGTAGTTGATCCGGCCACACCTGTTCCTGCATACAAGTAAAATAGGCATTTCCGACTTACTCCTTAAGTCGGTTGAGACTTAGTTAGGCGAACGCCCCCTGGTCCGGGTTATCCCGTGATTCGGCCTGCCTTGAGGTGACCTGGCCAGCATCCGCTTTGGCCTTGCCGAACCTCGGCTAACTCGGCCTTTATACCCCGGCGTGACCCTACCCGGGGGTATCCCCAACATTAGTCTCCGAAGCTAGTGCGGTCTTAGCTGCCTTGGCCGCTAAGGCCACAACAGGTTCAATTCTGGGCTCTGGTCGTTATTTCTGAGTTACCTCTTTATCTCGGATTATATGGATTTACGTTCCCTTCGCACATTCCAAGTTTTCACTTGCCGGCCGGGTTACCACTTTAACTCAGACCTCATGGTTTAGTTTGCCTCTGCACATTCCAAGTTTTCACTTGCTGGCCGGGTTACCACGGTTCCATCCGGGTCTTGTTTCCTTCTATCGTACGCCAACCCATGTGGAGGCTAATCATTATGTTGTCTTATTTTAAGGGCCAGCATAGTAACCACCGATGTAACTGTTAGTTATCACTGTGCGCGGGTCACGTCACGCCTGCCTTCTCGTTTACCGCATCCACGCGTCACGTCATGGGATCAATTTCGTTCTGTGGCCTTCCGTGTGGCTTCGTGCTGATTGGTTGATGCGGTAGTACACGGCCACATCGTGTGGCGCGCCTGCAGGACACGATCCCACTTTCCCCTCGTGGGAGAGGTTAAATAGGGGAGGGGCGCACTCGTTAGGATTTTTCCCGTTCCGCGCCCCTCTGCCCCTTGCTCTTCTTCTTCTTCTTCTTCTTCTTCGTGACAACACCGCCGCCAGTGCTTCTCCGTAGCAGCGCCACCGCCGCACTTTTTCCCCCACACCGTTGTATCTTCGCCACCGCTACGCGCCTCCTCCACCACGGGTCGTTGCCAATCTAGGCCGCTGCCCCCCACCACCGCTAGCGCCAGCGAGGGCAGCGAACACCTGATGACGGAGGAGGAGCTCGTCGTCGCCGAGCAAGACATGGAGGAGGACTCCGCGACGGCGGACCGTGGTGCGTGGGCCGGGTCTTGGGTCTGCCAGGACGACCTGGATTGGATCTACCAGCACCAGACGCATCCCCGTCGGCATCGCCGCTCTTTTGCCTCCACCGAACTGGCCCCCTCACCCAATCTAGGTGAGTACGTCATGTTCTTGTCCCAATTCCAACGGGGGTTCGGTTTGCCGGTCAGCGACTTTTTTCGGGATTTGCTTAGCACCTACGAACTCCAGCCGCACCACCTTCCTGTCCAATGCCATTACTTCTCTCTCCCCTTTCGCTTCTACGATCGAAGGCTATGCCGGACTATGGCCCACAAAGGAGCTATGGATCCGGTTTTTCGGCCTTCGTCGTAATGTCATCCCAAACATCCAACTCGATCCGGAGGACAAGCAGCTCACTCAATTTGGAGCTGCTTCCATCTCACCCCGGAGGCTTTCCATTTTCCCCCGGGTCACCGGGCTAGAGTCCTGCAAAGGGTGGGCCCGGACTTTCTTCTACGTCCGGAATATAGGCACTGAAGACTTAATCCGGCTGCTCCCCTATACTCCGGGTCCACCTAACCCGGAACTGTGGGACGTCATTCCCAAGAAGCCCACGGCCTTGGCCAACCTAGGTCAATAAGAGGTTCGCGGAGCTGAAGAAGCTGGGGTTGCGCAACGAGGACGCTATGATCATGTTCGTGCGCAACCGAATTTCCCCCCTCCAGAAGCGCACCCACAAGGTGTGCCACATGAGCTTCGGCCACGACCCCAACCGGACCTCATCCTTTGAGTTGAGCAACACGGAGATATATCGCCGGGTTAAGGCTCTCTTCATCACCCACAAGGATTTCTCCTCTTAGTGGACTTGGGGAATTGAGCATTATTGCCGCGACAGGCTTCCTCCCGCTGGTAAGCTTCGTGGTGCAAGCTTACCCCAAATTAATTATATGTCGGTTATTGTGGCATTTTTGACTCTGTTGTTCGTTCTTTTTCTCAGCTATTCCTTCAGCAGACCCTCGAGGACGGCACAGATCCGACCCTTAAGTGGGCGCCGGACCGGGAGACCCCGGATGAGGAAGAGCTGGACCAGGAGATGTTCCTCCCGATGTTCGACGCTAGAAAGCGACCCACGTGTAAATCCTCTTCTATTAGAGATTGGCCCGATGATGAAGATGGCTCGGATGTCGAGGTGATTGAACCTGTGGATGCTGTCCCCCTTTCTTTTGCATTTCCGGCATCAGCTAATCCCGGTGGGCATATCCACGAGGACCCTCCCCTTGCTAAGGGCGAACCTGTTCCGGTAGCGCCGAAGAAGAAATGCGGAGCGGCACCAAGTTCTTCCTCCGGACCTTCTTAGCCCGCCAAAAGGCGAAAGAAGTCTAGAGACAAAACTGCCTCCAAGCCAACAGGCAAGGCCCCAGCACGAAGGGCTCGGAAACCCAAGGAGCCCCAAACCTCGGATGCGTAAGTGATTATTTCCTTCTGCAACTTGCTCTTCCTTGCATTGTTGTAATTTCTGTTCTGACATTGTTTGATTTGGCAGGGCTGCGGTGGAGGTCTATCAGAGTGGATCTAGCATCTCTTCGCCGGTCCGGCCTAGCCTTTCTCCTCCTCGTGACGACGAGTCACGCCCGCTGAGCCCTATTCCTGAGGGTTCTGCGGCTGCTCCGGGTTCTATTCCACCTCGTCAAGAGGAGGGTAACCTTGGAGCACGGGAGACCGGCCCAGCCGAGGCGACGGCATCCACAACTTCGGCTTCACCGCAACCAGCAGCCACCGAAGCTACCTCGGCACCAGCACCAGCTCCAGCACCAGTAACCGATCCAGCACCAGCACCAGTTCCGGCACCAGCACCAAGTCCGGTAGCAAGAAAATCAGCAGTTGCACCAAGTCCAGCAATAAGAACACCAGCGCCAAGCTCCTCCGCCTCGTCCGAGTCTTCTCAACCTCGGCGAGGAACTATCTCGGCAGCTCCTAAGGGAAAATCCGCTGCAACCACTTCCTCTTCTCAGCAAGAAAAGGGCAAAAAGGCTCCTGATGCTACCAAATCATCATTCGTCGAGGCTGGGCAGCGTACCCTTGCATCAATGCTTCCCAAGAAGGCTCCAGCAGTGAAGGACGCCCCTGCCGAGCCAACCGATGCACAACAGATGGTTCTGCACACCAGCCCAGCCCTTGCCTTGGCTGAGAGGATAGAGGTGCACGCGAAGGGCTTGGTGGCGCCCCATATGCCCACCGGCGAGCGGTACCCTCCGATGTTGATTGAATTTGTCAACAACTGGAACAAGGCGGAGTTCGTCCATGACGACGATCTCCCGGAGAGGTTTGGCCCCGCTGAATTTTCTGCCCAAATGAACACAGCCGCTAAGGCAATCAACCTCGCCGGGCGGATGATGGAGGTACGTCGCCTCCCCTTTATATGCTGTAGATAATAACCATTAGTCCCCGAGCCTCCGGGGGAGTAACTTGTTACTCGGCTGGATGCTCTTTAGAAAACTAACGTAGCTCCATGAGAACTTCGAATATGCACACACCTAGAGTCGGGTTAAGTTCCACTTGGCCCGGATCTTGTACACTTCGAATATGCACACATCTAGAGCTGGGTTAAGTTCCACTTGGCCCTGATCTTGTACACTTCGAATATGCACACACCTAGAGCCAGGTTAAGTTCCATTTGGCCCAGATCTTGTACACTTCGAATATGCACACACCTAGAGCCGGGTTAAGTTCCACTTGGCCCAGATCTTGTAAACTTCGAATATGCACACACCTAGAGCCGGGTTAAGTTCCACTTGGCCCGGATCTTGTACACTTCGAATATGCACACACCTAGAGCCGGGTTAAGTTCCACTTGGCCCGGATTTTAGTACACTTCGAATATGCACACACCTAGAGCTGGGTTAAGTTCCACTTGGCCCGGATTTTAGTACACTTCGAATATGCACACACCTAGAGCCGAGTTAAGTTCCACTTGGCCCGGATCTTTGTACACTTCGAATATGCACCAAGCTAATTTATGTTTCTGTACTCCTTTCAGGTGACCACCAATCGTCGGAGTGCTGAATTCCAACGTCTGCTGGATACCCACAAGATGCTACATGCAAAGCAAGCTGCACTTCTCGCAGAATACGAGAAAAGGGGTAAATTTCTTCCTTGGCGCTTCTTCAGTTTTTCTTCATCTTCCTCTGCCGAACTAATCTCATCATTCGTTTTCCGCAGCTGGGGTGGAGGCTGAGAACAAGATGATGCAGAAGAATCTGGAGCAGATCAAGGGTAAGTCATTTTCGTCCGACCTTACAGTGCTTTCCATTTCCTTTTCTCCTTGGCTCGTCAAACATTCATACCTCGGCTCTGTCGGGTCAACGCACTATTTCAACATCGCTTGAAGATAGTGTGTCCGTGCCTGATATGATGCTGCATTTTCTTGAACAAGCAGGGCAGCACCAAGCCGAGCTTAAGAAGAAAGATGATGAGCTCGCCCTCCTCCGGACCAAGGACGATGAGATCACCTAGGCTCAAGGCTGAGATGGAGAAAATGAAGGTCCAGCACCAATCCGAGCTCAAAAGGTTGGCCAGGATTACACAAAAGAGCACGAGCGCCTCAATCTCCAGATTTCCAAGGACCAGGATCTACTCAAGGAGTCCGACATCCAGCTTTGGTCGGCGAATGCTGAGCTTGAGTAGCTTCGTAAGAGACGTGATGACTGCACCAGGGAGTTGACCCGGATCCTCAGCCATATATCAGGTAAGTTCCTTTCCCTTATCCGACCTACTTCTCCAAGTTACTTCATATGTCTTTTCTTTACCTTCTTCCTTTGTCTTGTTTCCAGGTAAATTTCCAAAGGGCACTGCTAGCGCGAGCGTAGCAGTTGCAGACTTCCGCCGAGAAAGGGGTACTCCTGCCACTCATGACGGTGAAGAGATTCCCTATGACATGGAGGACCTGTTGGTCAGCTTGTCATCTCACGTGGAGCTCATCAAGAATTATGGCAAGGACATCCTCGACGTTGCAGTTTGCATCTTCAACACGTTCTAGCCCTAGAGAAGATACTCCGGAGACCACCACAATCCTTGTTGAGAAGTTAATGGAAACCGAGACCTAGCTCGACCTCTGGAGAGAGTCCGCTGGACGTGCCGCAGCTGATACCATTCTTCACCAGATACTCATGTGGTATGAGAAGATCGATCTCAACCTCCTGACCCGCCTGCGCACAGGATCCAGATGGACCAATGACCCAGAGTGGGTAGCTCGGCGCCAGGCTTGCGCCCATAGCCTCATCGAATACGCTCCCATTCATGAATGGGCTGAGGGGCCGAGCTTCCTGGAAGCCGCTGGGGATGAAGAGGTTGAGAACGATGAAGATGGCTCGGACGGTGATGGAGAAGATGACGCCTCGGATATCAAAGACGGCGAAGATGATGCCGAACTTCCTCCTCCTGCTACTCCTTGAGCGAAAAAACTTGAAAATTTATCAGATCCCCGGTATGCCGGGTGGAGTTGTATCCCATATACATGTGATATTTTGCTACTAAGTTCTTATGCCGGATTAACTTGGGCGTAGTCCCCGAGTTTCTTTTTCTTGTTCGTCCAATCTTTTGGCTAGGCTCGTGTCTACCTTGATTCGGTTTTACGACTTACAAATCCGAGCTTCAAGAATTGTCTTAACAATACTGGGAAACTTTTAGACTTAGCTCAAAAATAAAACTGCATAATAACTGGAAAATAAATACAAGGTTAGTCCGAAAAACAGGCGTCGGCTCGAATAAATTCTTTTCCTTAGTCGTTTTTCATGTGCTACGCAATTCCAAACTTGTTCTCTTGCTTGCCATGAAGCCAATTCTTGTTGGACAGCAGCAAGTCGAAGAGTTGGGTTCTTGATGCTCACACATTACTAATCCGAGTTAAGTAGAACAACTTATTCCAGCTAACGCACAAAAGACAACAAATATTATTAAGGCAGTCCCCGAGTTACTGCTCGAGGTGCCAACATTTCATTGATAAGCTCATTGCCGGCATACATACCGACACATGAGAAGACTCGGATACATACACTTCTTCGCTAAGTGTAGAAAGGACGAAGGAGAGCTACATTCCATGGATGTTTAGATTCCTCGCCGGACCTGTCCGCCTTGTTCTTTTCCTGTGGCTTTGCATCTATAAGATAATAAGAATCATTGTGCAATGCCTTGCTCACGATGAACGTCCCTTCCCATGGAGGGGATAATTTATGCATGCCAGCAGTACGTTGTATCAATCGGAGCACCAGATCGCCTTCCTGAAAGACTCGGGGGCTTACTTTCCGGCTATGATAGCGTCGGAGATTTTGCTGATAGATGGCGGATCTGACACAGTGCCAGTTCTCTCACTTCTTCCAGCAGATCAACATCATTTTTTCGGGCTGCTTGCACTTCGGCTTCTGTGTATTGGGTGACCCTAGGCGAATCATGCTCTATGTCGGCTGGTAATACAGCTCCTGCCCCATATACCTAGAAAAAACAGCGTATAGCCTGTTCATCGATTCGGAGTTGTTCTTAAACTCCACAGTACCGCTGGTAGTTCTTCTATCCAGCACCCCGCTGATCTTTGCAGCGGCTCAATGAGCCGGGGTTTTATCCCAGGATGATACTAATACGTTGGATCTTTCCACTTGTCTGTTCGATGCGGGGTGGGCTACCGAGGCTACGTCCAGTCGGATCTTCTTATCTCGGTAGAAACACGCAAATGCTCCTTCCGCAAAATTTGTGCCATTATCAGTTATGATACTGTGAGGATAACCGTACCTCAAGATGATATCCTTGAGAAATGTTACGGCCGTAGCTCCATCACATTTCTTATAGGCTTTACTTCAATCCACTTGGTAAACTTGTCCACCATTACCAAAATGTGAGTCATATTTCCCCTTGTTAGTTTGAACGGGCCGACCATATCCAAGCACCATACGGCAAATGGCCAAGTAATTGGTATGGTTTTGAGTTCCGACATTGGCATATGTGTCTTGGTAGCGTACCTCTGACAACCATTACATTTTCTCACCAGATCTTCTGCTTGCTCTAAGGCACTTGGCCAGTAGAATCCGTGCCGGAAAGCTTTTGCTACCAAGGCTCGGGACAAGGCATGATCCCCGCATTCCCCTTGATGTTTATCTCGGAGGATGTCAAGCCCTTCTTCCTGGTCTTGATAACCACATCATCCACGTACACTTGTACATTTTGACCGATTTGGTCAGTGCAAACATTTTTGCATACATCTTTGGTACGTTGCCCCTGCATTACGTAAACCAAACGGCATGGTGCGATAGCAATAAGCCCCATACAGGGTAATAAATGCAGTCTTTATTTGATCATCCGGATTCAGAGGTATCTGGTGGAAACCAGAATATGCATCAATGAATGACAACAATTCACATCCAGCAGTTGAGTCTATGACCTAATCTATTCTTGGCAGCGGAAATGGATCTTTTGGACACGCCTTGTTCAGGTTCGTGTAATCGATACACATTCGCCAAACCACAGCCACGTTCGGATCATCCTTCTTCTTCTCCACCAGCACCGGATTAGACAGCCAATCCGGGTAAAGAACTTCCATGATAAATCCTGCAGCTAGCAACCGAGCTATCTCATCCCCGATGACTTTCCTCCTATCTTCGGCGAAGCAGCGGAGAGGTTGCTTCACTGGCTTAGCTCCAGGTCTCACATTCAAAGAGTGCTCGGCCAACTCCCTCGGAACACCTTGCAAGTCCTGTGTGGACCAAGCAAAAATGTCCCGATTCTCACGGAGGAAGCTGACGAGCTCGCTTTCCTATTTATCACTTAACCCGGCACCAATTGTTACGGTGTGCTCCGGGAACATGTCATCAACATGAACCTTCTTGGTATCTTTCGTGGCCTGGAAGGAGACACTTCCATGCGGGTTACTCAGCGCCGGCATATACTGCTGCGCGGACTAAGCCAATGCCGCCACCTCTTGAATTTTCTTTTTTTCCTGCGCAATCACAAGTGACTCGGCTAAGTTAGACCCTGTGTACGCACACTCCATGGAACGTCGAAAATCCCCAGCAATGGTAATCACCCCGTTTGGTCCGGGCAACTTCATCTTCAAGTAACTAATATGACAGCTCGCCATGAACTTCTTCAACGCTGGCCTTCCGAGTAACACATGGTACGCACTTTCTAAATTCACCACCTCGAACTCCAAATTTTCGGTTCGGCAGTTATCCCTCGTGCCGAACAATACGTCAACCCGGACCTTGCCTATGGGCTCACAAGAGATGTCGGGCACAATACCATGGAAAGTTGTCCTCGTGGCCTGTAGCATGTTCTCCGAGATACCCAACTTGCGCATTGTGTCCGCATACATGATGTTAATGCTACTGCCATTGTCAATCAGTACCTTTGAGAACCTTACGTTAATGCTAGGTCCAATGAATGTCGGATCCAGCACCAACGCATACGAACCAGGGCTTGGCATAAGCTTGGGATGATCCTTGATGCTCCAGGAGATTTCTTGATCAGACCAAGGCATATACCTAGTCACTGCAGGCATCACTGCATTCACTTCCATATGTCGGCTGCTGCATGCTCTTTCTATCTGTTTCCTAACTGGTGAACACACAATAGCTCTGATGATGCTTCCTGTATTCATTTCTCCCCTCATTTCCGGAGTACCTCTGATCCGGCTGATGCTGATTATCCACTTGATGCACCACGTCCCTTCTCTCATTGTTATCATACCTCGGCGGAGGGGGAGGCAACATTAGCTGTTGCGTGTTCGCTCCGGAGAGCAATTGCTGCCGGGGTAACTCCTGCCGAGGCTGATCATTCCGGGGTGCCTGAGCATTCCCCGAACCACCTTGTTCAATCTTGCGCATCCACTCACATTGCCTCGTCGTATGACCCGCTGGGTTACTCGGATTTGGCAGTGTGAAACTTACACGGCTGGTCCAACATCGACTCGTATGTATACCTCGGACGGTCCTTCTTTTCTTGCCACTGTTTCTTTTGCTTTGGCGTCCAAGTTTTCTTGCCATCGTTTCTCGAAGTCCACTGCCCTCCATATTTTTGGCGTTGACTGCCCCCTACTCCGGGCTGATCTTTATTCACAGCCGCGACTTGTTGCGAACCGTATCGATGATCCGGTCTATCATCTCTCCTTTTCCCTCTGTAGTCATTCCTCCGGGATGACCCGGCTCCATCTCTCTGGTAGTACTCATCGTTTGACTCGTTTGACACGAGCCTAGGTTGGGTCAGATCACCCAGAGGATACGAATCAGCAATCCGGATCATTTCTGACAACGTGGTCGTCAAAATCTATCCAGCAGTTAATGCTTCCGGGCGGCAAATTGTTCAGCCATACCCTTGCTGGCCCCTCCAACATCTGAGGGTACATATCGTACAGCCCATCTCAAGTTTCTAGTGGCAATTTTCACAGCTGTAGCATAATTTATCAGCCAGTCCTCCGGCTTTGTACTGTCGTCATACGTCTTCGTGCCCCTGGGCAATTGGAAGTTGGGTACCGGTGGCTCCTTCATGATCCGGGGTCCGAAAAATGTTGGACCCAGTGGACCTTGACATTCAATTTGTTCCGACCTATACAGTCGATCCAGTTTCAACCTGGCATCATCCGGCATCAAATCCTTGCTTCCCAATCTTGACCCTATCACATGATAGTCCAGGTCTTGGGTGTCCTGCATTCTCCATCTCTGAATCTCCATCGTTATACCTGTCTTGCTCTCGTGGAGCACCTTTCTGTTGCATACCTCGGCCGGCACTTTGCTCTTGCCTTGGTATATTCCGCTGCTGCGGTTGTCCTGCTCCTGCCGAGTTTCGCTGTCCGGCATTGCCGTTGACGGTGTTCCCTTGACCGGCATTGCCTTGGTCGCAGTTACCTCGGCCAGCTTCACCTTGGCTCACACTCCGTCGATCATCATTTTTCTGTGCTTCTTTTCCTTTCCCTCGCCCGCGTTGGGTCATACGGGACGATCTGTTTGTTCCATCTGGCCGAGGTTACTACCTCTTCTCTCCTTGGACCACCATGAGGAGACGATGCGGCTCCAGCGGATTTCTCCGGGTTACCCATCACCGAATGGATGATCTTGGAGGCTCCAACTCTCTCCGGGTTAGCTCTAAGTAGTTCTTCGTTTTGTCTGTTCGCGATCCAAACCAGCTCGTTAACACTATCTTGTTGTCGTTGCCGAGCCTCACCCGTTAGACCCTCTAACTCGGATGCAGCTGCATCCGCTGCTCTGAGGTTCTTTGCCGGGGTACTATACCTTCGGCAGCCCCACGGACAAACAGTTTTCCGATTCCTCAATTCCAGTATCACCTTCTCTGTTCAGCTCGCTCATGAGATTTCTTCCCTTCACTTTTACAGCGTCAACTCTGTTCGCCTTTGCGTACTCACACAGCGTCATATTCAACGACTGCTAGGCCACGGCTATCTTTTTTGCAGCCTCTAGTATTTTTTGCCTAGTTTCTCTAGCTCGGCCTGCGCCCGAGCCGGATCTACTGCTGCTACCATAGGGTTTGCCAAGCTATCCATCGCTTCCCTCAACACATTCTCCGGCCTCTGTAGTGGAGGACCTCTACCTTTCCTCGGTGCTTTCGGTGTTACCTCAGAGACCACACATGGATCCACAAGTGTCATTGCATGTGTGTTCTTTTTACTAACAATAACCAGAGTCATTGCATGTGTGTTCTTTTCACATACCACATATGGATCCACCCGTGTCATTGCATGTGTGTTCTTTTCACAATCCACCTATGGATCCACCAGTGTCATTGCATGTGTGCTCTTTTTACTAACAACAAACAGAGTCATTGCATGTGTGTTCTCTTTAGAGACCACACATGGATCCACCAGTGTCATTGCATGTGTGGTATTTTTACTAAGAACAACCAGAGTCATTGAAATGTGTGTTCTCTTCAGAGACCACACATGGATCCACCAGTGTCATTGCATGTGTGTTCTTTTTACTAGCAACAACTGGAGTGATTGCATGTGTATTCTTTTCACATACCACATATGGATCCACCAGTGTCATTGCATGTGTGTTCTTTTTACTAACAACATTTGGAGTCATTTCATGTGTGTTCTTTTCACATACCACATAAGGATCCACCAGTGTCATTGCATGTGTGTTCTTTGTACTAACAACAACTAGAGTCATTTCATGTGTGTTCTTTTCACATACCACATATGGATCCACCAAGTGTCATTTAAATGTGTGTTCTCTTCAGAGACCACACATGGATCCACCGGTGCCATTGCATTTGTGTTCTTGTTACTAACAACAACCAGAGTCATTTCATGTGTGTTCTCTTCACATACCACATATGGATGCTCCAGTGTCATTGCATGTGTGTTCTTTTCACAATCCACCTATGGATCCACCAGTGCCATTGCATGTGTGCTCCTTTTACTAACAACAACCAAAGTCATTGCATGTGTGTTCTCTTCAGAGACCACACATGGATCCACCGGTGTCATTGCATGTGTGTTATTTTTACTAACAACAACCATAGTCATTAAAATGCATATTCTCTTCAGAGACCACACATGGATCCACCAGTGTCATTGCATGTGTGTTCTTTTCACATACCACATATGGATCCACCAGTGTCATTGCATGTGTGTACTTTTCACAATCGACCTATGGATCCACCAGTGTCATTGCATGTGTGCTCTTTTTACTAACAACAACCAGAGTCATTGCATGTGTGCTCTTTTTACTAACAACAACCAGTGTCATTGCATGTGTGTTCTTTTTACTAACAAGAACCAGAGTCATTGAAATGTGTTCTCTTCAGAGACCACACATGGATCCACCAGTGTCATTGCATGTGTGTTCTTTTTACTAACAACAACTTGAGTCATTTCATGTGTGTTCTTTTCACATACCACATATGGATCCACTAGTGTCATTGCATGTGTGTTCTCTTTAGAGGCCACACATGGATCCACCAGTGTCATTGCATGTGTGTTCTTTTTACTAACAACAACTGGAGTCATTTCATGTGTGTTCTTTTCACATACCACATACGGATCCACCAGTGTCATTGAAATGTGTGCTCTCTTCAGAGACCACACATGGATCCACCAGTGTCATTGCATGTGTGTTCTTTTTACTAATAACAACCAGAGTCATTGCATGTGTGTTCTTTTCACATACCACATAAGGATCCACCAGTGCCATTGCATGTGTGTTCTTTTTACAAACAACAACTGGAGTCATTTCATGTGTGTTCTTTTCACATACCACATATGGATCCACTAGTGGCATTTTAATGTGTGTTCTCTTCAGACACCTCACATGGAATCACCGGTGTCATTGCATGTGTGTTCTTGTTACTAACAACAACCAGAGTCATTTCATGTGTGTTCTCTTTAGAGACCACACATGGATCCACCAGTGTCATTGCATGTGTGTTCTTTTTACTAACAACAACTGGAGTCATTTCATGTGTGTTCTTTTCACATACCACATATGGATCCATCAGTGTCATTGCATGTGTGTTCTCTTTAGAGGCCACACATGGATCCACCAGTGTCATTGCATGTGTGTTCTTTTTACTAACAACAACTGGAGTCATTTCATGTGTGTTCTTTTCAC
>CAJUXJ010001233.1:0-146760 GCA_910589775.1 Avena eriantha
ACATGCAATGACTCTAGTTGTTGATCCATGTTGGTTTGTGGCAATAACACACATGCAATGACTCTAGTGGTTGATCCATGTGTGGTTTGTGGAAAGAACACACATGCAATGACCACTGGTGGATCCATGTTGGTTTTAGTATAAGAACACACATGCAATGACTCTAGTGGTTGATCCATGTTTGTTTGTGGAAGTAACACACATGTAATGACTCTAGTGGTTGATCCATGTGTGGTTTGTGAACAGAACACACATGCAATGACACTAGTGTTGGTTTTAGTATAAGAACACACATGCAATCACTCTAGTGGTTGATCCATGTGTGGTTTGTGGAAATAACACATATGCAATGACAATAGTGGTTGATCCATGTGTGGTTTGTGGAAATAACACCCATCCAATGACTGTAATGGGTCCACATGTGTGGTTTGTGGAATGAACACACATGAAATGACTCTGGTGGATCCATGTGTGGTCTGTGGAAAGAACACACATGCAATGACCACTGGTGGATCCATGTGTGGTTTGTGGAAAAGAACACACATGCAATGACTCTAGTGCTGGTTTGTGGTTGTAGTATAAGAACAAACATGCAATGACTCTAGTGGTTGATCCATGTGTGGTTTGTGGAATGAACACACATGGAATGACTCTGGTTGATCCATATGTGGTCTGTGGAAAGAACACACATGCAATGACCACTGGTGGATCCATGTGGAGTTTGTGGAAAAGAACACACATGCAATGACTCTAGTGCTGGTTTGTGGTTTTAGTATAAGAACAAACATGCAATGACTCTAGTGGTTTATCCATGTGTGGTTTGTGGAAAGAACACACATGCTATGACTCTGGTTGATCCATATGTGGTTTGTGGAAAGAACACAAATGCAATGACCACTGGTGGATCCATGTGTGGTTTGTGGAAAAGAACACACATGCAATGACTCTAGTGCTGGTTTGTGGTTTTAGTATAAGAACAAACATGCAATGACTCTAGTGGTTGATCCATGTGTGGTTTGTGGAAAGAACACACATGCAATGACTCTAGTTGATCCATGTGTGGTTTGTGGAAAGAACACACATGCAATGACCACTGGTGGATCCATGTTGGTTTTAGTATAAGAACACACATGCAATGACTCTAGTGGTTGATCCATGTTTGTTTGTGGATTTATTATAAGAACAAAAATCCTCTCTCTCTCTCTTGTAGAATCCCAAACCTATGCCCACTCTGTCTGATATGCCCTGATTGGTTGTCACAGCTGTCACGCGAATCGTGCGCACCAACCGTTGATCCTGTGTGATCCAATGAGGCTCGTTGCACACGTCGTGCCCTTCACAGAACAGCGCGAGACAGCACGGACGTCTCCCTCAACGAGAATTCTACAAGAAGGAACATGATGCCGTCCATGGAAAAAGTGGTCGACTGGTCATGTCATGTTTAAGCTAGTCTGCAAAGGCTAGAAGTCTACTACACCGCAACTGGTCATCCACGAACCACCGACTGTACCATTTTTACTACGCAGCGCGCCTGCACTCTCACTTCTGTCAGTCCCCCACCACATGAACCTTCCACGCGGCAGCTGTTGGAGATATGCCCAAGAGGCAATAATAAAAGTGGTTATTATTATATCTTTATGTTTATGATAAATGTTTACCTCCCATGCTATAATTGTATTATTAGGAAACACTAATACATGTGTGTTTTGTAAACATAAAAGAGTCCCTAGTAAGCCTCTTGTTGAACTAGCTTGTTGATTAATTGATGATCATGGTTTCCTGATCATGGACATTAGGATGTGATTAATAACAAGGTTATATCATTAGGAGAATGATGTGATGGACACACACCCATAGTAAAGCGTAGCATAAGATCAAGTCATTAAGTTCGTATTGCTGTAAGCTTTTAAATGCATAGTAACCTAATCCTTCGACCATGAGGTTATGTTAATCACCATGACCGGATGGATACTTTGATGACATCAAACGCCGCTTCATAACTGGGTGGTTATAAAAGTGTCATTGGGTATTCTGAAAGTATGTGTTGAAGCGCATGAACCAAGATTGGGATTTGTCCATCCGTATGACGGATAGATATGCTCTGGGCCCTCTCGGTGGAATGTCATCTAATTGGCTTGCAAGCATGTGACTAGGTCACAACGGATGACATATCACGGAACGAGTAAAGAGTACTTATCAGTAACGAGGTAGAACTAGGTATGGAGATACCGACGATCAAACCTCGGATAAGTATAGTATCGCGAGACAAAGGGAATTAGTTTCGTATGTAAGTGGTTCAATCGATCGCGAAGACATCGTTGAGTATGTGGGAGCCATTATGGATCTCCAGGTCCCGCTGATGGTTATTGATAGGAGATATGTCTCTGTCATGTCTACATATTCACGAACCGTAGGGTGACACACTTAAGGTTCGAAGTTGTTTTAAGTAGATATGGAATATGCGTTGGAGACCGAATGTTGTTCGGAGTCTCGGATTGGATTCGGGACATCACGAGGAGATCTGGAATGGTCCGGAGAATAAGATTCATATATTGGGGATCGTTTTCTGAGTTAGGAAATGTTCTGGAGTGTTTGTATGGAGATTCTAGAAGGTTTCGGAATGTTCTAGAAGGTTCTAGAGGATTTCTTGGAGTTTGCTTGAAAACCAAGAAAGGGTCAATGGAAACCTAGTGGGGCAAGACACGGATTCGTGGGGGAGGAGGACTCCTTCCCCCTCCCCAATCCGCCGGCCCTAGAGGAAGGGGAGTCCTACAAGGACTCCCCCTCCCATGGCGCCTAACCCCCCTTAAATAGAAGGGCAGGGGCGCCCCCTCCTAGCTCTCTCTCACAACTCCAATCTCTGCCGCCTCTCTCCTCCACCTTTCTTCTGCACAGGCATAGGCGAAGCCCTGCAGAATTCTCTACTCCACCACCACCACCACGCCGTCGTGCTGCTGGGATTCCATGGAGAAGATCTACTACCTCCGCTGCTCACTGGAACGGGGAGAGGAAGGTCTGCTTCGACTCCGCACGTGTGACCGACTGCGGAAGTGCTGCCGAAACGCGGCGCCGGAAGGATCGTCCACTTGACCAACGGCGGAAGCGCTGCCGGAACGCGACGCCGGAAGGATCATCCACACGATCTTGAGATCGGCAAGTGATCAACTACATCAACCACGAGATCTAATCTCGTTAACACTTTCGGATCTACGAGGGTTAGTTCCTATCTATCTCGTTGCTCATGTCTAATAGATTAGATCTTGGATTTTATCTAGATTAGATTTGGGTTTTGTTCGTTCTTGCGGTAGAAATTTTTTGTTTTACATGCTACGAACCCATCAGTGGTATCAGAGCCGTATCTATGCGTAGATCTGTTGCATGAGTAGAACACAATGTTTTTGTGGGCTTTGATGCTTTTGTTGTCGGTGTCTTAGCGTGTACTTTGCATCTTGCGGCATGGTGGGATGAAGCGGCTCGGGCTAACATTACATGTCATCGCACATGAGACTTGCTCCACGCTTGACGTGCAACTTGCTTTGCACAAGTGGCTTTGCGGGTGTCTGTCTCTCCCACCATAGTTAAGATTCAATTTACAATGAGCATCTGACAACACTTGTATCAACGTTGTGGTTCTTGTTCGTAGGTAAGATCGGTCTTATGCGAAAGCCCCAAACCACGTAAAACTTGCAAAGAAAATTAGAGGCGTCTAACTTGTTTTTGCAGGGGTTTTGTGATGTGATATGGCCATTATGTGATTGTGATTATATTTGATGTATGCAATGATCCTTATTGTAATATGGCAACCGGCAGGAGCCTAATGGTTGTCTTTAAATTTTGTTTAAGACCTGCGTGTCTATTCATCATGTAATAGCTTTATTCCAAGTAGTTGTAATAGTTGTTGGTGGTGATGGACAACCATGAAGCGGCGCCACAGACCTTGACGCCATGCTGGTGATGATGGAGATCTTGTCCATGCTTTGGAGATGGAGATCAAAGGCACAAGAAGAAAGGCCATATCATATCACATATTATGAATTGCCTGTGATGTTAATCCTTTATGCATCTTGTATTGCTTAGATCGCGACGGTAGCATTATAAGATGATCCCTCTCACTAAATATCAAGTAATAAAGTGTTCTTCCTTAGTTGGCACCGTTGCTAAGACTCGTCGTTTCGAAGCATCTCGTGATGATCGGGTGTGATAGACTCTACGTGTGCATACAACGGGTGCAAGCTAGATTTGCACATGCAGAAACTAAGGTTAACCTTGATGAGCCTAGAATGTACAGACATGGTCTCGAAACACGGAATACCGAAAGGTAAAGCATGAGTCATATGGATGATATGATGAACATTTTGATTGTTCGCCTTTAAAGCTACATGATCTCACGTGATGATCGGATTTGGTGTAGTGGATTTGGTTCATGTAATCACTAAAACAACTCGAGGGATGTTCTTTTGAGTGGGAGTTCATTTGTAATTTGGATTAGTCGAACTCAATTTATCATAAACACAATCAAAGTGAATTTGCATAGTTTGTTGTAGTCATTGGCATCCGTTCACCACCTTATGCTTAGTTATAGTTGAGATAGTGTAACTATAGAAATTCTGGATATTTACTTTACGAACTGGTATCGTATTGTTTTGAATGTCAATTTAAAGTTTATAAGTCCTATTACAAACTTTCAGCAAACTCTATTTACTCCATGAAGTTTAATGAGTAGTATTAAATCAAGAGTAAGAATTCCAATGTTAGTATCTAAAGTATCATGTTTGCCTCCATGATTATTGATATTCAAAAGGTTGTTTTAATATCAAGATTATATTGGAGCTGAAAATCGTTTCAGAAATCATCATGTGTGAAAGATATTGTGATATCTGAAACAATGTTTTTGGTTGCATTATGATAGAGTATAATTTAGCAAAATACATGTTCTCATATTGTATGAGAATTTGTGAAGGATGGAGATGCTAGGCATCCGAATCTACCAAAAAGGTTTTGGGAACTGATATTATATTCGCGATTCTCCCTTATAGGCTATAGTAGCTTGATCATGAAAGTTGTCATGACAAGGATGAATGGAAGATGTAAGTAAAATGTTTGCTACACTAAAAGATTACTAAAGAATGGATTTTTTGAAAGAACACCAAACATTTGATGATGGTGATCCACCTCAAAGTGCAAGTCCAAAGGTATTAGTAGTTGACTATATACACTTTGTACTATGTGTCATATGAATGACACCACTATTGATGCTGATAGATTCTTTTAAAAGAAAAGGAATTGCTAAAAGAAAATCTATAAAATATTTGGCAGAAAATAAAAGGTTGGAGATGTCCAACTTAGGCATATAGAAGATATACATATTATGGTTGTATTCCTTGCTTGTTAAACAATGTGGTTCTTAAGTATTGGATACCGAATTGGTTGGTATGAAGTGTCATACAGGACAACGCAATTCATGAACTACAGTGGCCTAAGTAACTAGCAAGAGAATGAGTGATGATGTTCATCGAAAACAAATAAAATGTTATTGTGTTTTTTGTTGTCATCAAACCTAGCCTTCAAGATTTGTTTTAATAATTGTTATTTTGTTCTGGTATTACGAGAACAATGGTTGTTCAAATAATAACCGTATTCCATAAAGGATGGATGAACTTTTACAAGTCTAGTGGAGAAATCACATCCATAAACACTATTGCTAAAATGTCGCAAGACAAATGATTGAAAGATCACTTATGAAGTGACATCGCTGTTTAAATTATATTTGAAAGAAAACATGAAGAAGCTCCATGTTGATGGAATTTTGGAGTCTTTGATTTTGATCATTTGACGCATGTGAGACTTTCCTCGAAATAATTGAAACTCCGTCCATAGGCGAGAGAGGAACGGATGACTAGCTTATTGGAAATTGTGCATGCTGATGTGCATAGTCCATTATGTGTAGCCATATGTGATGGATCTTTTTTCTTCATATGCTTTCTCCGAAAATTTGAGTGAATATATATGTATATTTATTTAATAAGGAGGAAGTATGAAACATTTGAAAGTTGTTCAAAGACTTTCAAGATGAAGTTGAAAATCATTGTAACAAGAAAATAAAGAGTTTATGATTCGAGCATAAAGGAAGATATTTGAGTTACATGTTTAGCAAAAACACCTAAGACTTGAGCAATTGTTCTATGATTTGTGTTTCCCGATAAACCATAGGAGTATGGTATATTCGAGAGATAAAATCAAACCATGTTTGAGATGGTAAGATCGAGGGTGTCATTTATAAAACTGCCACTATGTTTTTAAAGATTAAACCTTTAGTGACTACCGCTTTTACACTGAAAAGAGCACCATCGTGATCCGTTGAAATGACACCATATGAGTTATGGTTTGGGATAAAACCCGAATTGTCTTTTCTTAAATTTTGGTATGTTATGCATAAGTAAAATGTTTACAACCAAAGTCGGATAAGCACGTCTTTGTAGGTTATCCCAAAGAATTTGTTGGGAATTTCTCCATAACACCGAGGACAAAAGAGTTTGTTACTTGGAACGTCAAGTTTCTTAAGAAGGAATTTTTCGTGAAAAGTTAAGTGGGAGGAAAATAGAACTTTGATAAGGTTGTTGAACCTTAGCTATATGTCATAAGTAGCTCAGCGCCGGAAAGTGTCCCGGTGACGGCCACAATGCTCATGGCTCTCGTGATTACAAAAGGTGTGATCTCGGAGATTAGAGTTCCTATAGAACTGTGTGGGTCGGTAAGAATCAAATAGTTAGATTTGATAAGCAAGTCGTTATTGTTTTGATAATGATGAACCGACTACATGCAAAGAAGCGATGATGGGCCCTGACTCCATAAAATGACTAGAAGTCATGGAATCCGTGATAGCTTCCATACACGAGAAATCAAGTTTCTGAACTTTGAAGACCCTCCGGAAAGGCGTGAAGCCTATCGGTCGTGTTTGGATCTATAAAGAAATAGACATAGATGTTTCGAATCTATGAAATAGTCGACATGTCGGAAAGAGTTTACGACAATGTTCAAGGAATTGACTATGATAAGATTTGATCTTTCATAGTGATATTTAGTCTGGACGGATTAATGTAGCAACCACTACATATATTTTGGTATATGGTAGTTGAACAAACAAAAAAGTTCTTCTAATAGAATGGTTACCTAGGACGTGTACATGACACGATCCAAAGGGTTTTGTTAATTCAAAGGATGCTAAAAGAGTATGCAAAACTTCAATGGTTGAAGTAAGCATAGCGGAGTTGGAATCTTCACCATGATGAAACTATTACAAGAGTTTAAATTCATTGGAGATGATGAAGATGCTTGCATTTGCAAGAAATTAAGTGGGAGCGCTGAGACATATTTCTAATACATTATGTAGAGGACATATTGTTGATTAGAAATGATGTATCTTTTATTGACAACGGGTTAAGAATTTCATTTCGATGAAAGACTTAGGCATAACCCAAGAATTAGGCATCAATGACTATATGGATAGATTGAGGCGCTAATATGGTTTTGCCAAATGTACATAGATAAGATGTTGAATGAGTTCAATATGGAAACAACAAGAAAGGTTCTTGACGCACGGAAAGGATTGAATCAAGATTCAAGTGTGTTGACACGAGATTCAAGTGTTTTGACACTTGGTGAAATCACAAGAATATTTTGATCAATCATTCTTTGAGATGTACACATCCAGATATGTCCTATGCTCTAAATGTTATGAGCATATACCAGAATGATTCATAAGATGATTATTGGACAATAGTAAAGATATTCTTATGAGCTTTGGAAGAACTAAGAATATACCATGTATAAGTGACAAATAGTTAAAGGTAGTTCATTGTAAAGTGTTACATTGATACTAGTGTTGTCACAAGATACAAATTAAATTTATCTCAATTTTGACTATGGACAGCACAATGTAATGGAAAGGATGTTCCATGATGGATTTGGATGAGTTCCAAAATTGAGACATTGTGACAGATACTACAACAAAAGGCTAAGTATAAACTGCTATAGTAGCAGCAAAGGAGGGCATTTGTGTTAAGTAGTTTGTTATCAAACTAGGTGTGGTTCAAAGTGGGCTAATACTATGAAGATATATTGTGTGACAATAATATCAACATATTTTGAGCCGAAGGAACTAAAGGTCTCACGAAAGGACCAAATTTATACAATGCCATCTCATTGGAGAATGAGTAATGCGTAGAGACGCAAGGACATGCAAATACACAAGGACCTGGAAGTGTCAGATCCGAAGATTATGTTTACCACTAGCAATTGTGTCTATACAACACCAGAAAGCCATAGGTGTTGAATGCAAAAGTTTTTAACTAGATTATTGACTCTAGTGCAAGTGGGAGACTGTTGGAGATATGCCCAAGAGGCAATAATAAAAGTGGTTATTATTATATCTTTATGTTTATGATAAATGTTTACATCCCATGCTATAATTGTATTATTAGGAAAAACTGATACATGTGTGTTTTGTAAACATAAAAGAGTCCCTAGTAAGCCTCTTGTTGAACTAGCTCGTTGATTAATTGATGATCATGGTTTCCTGATTATGGACATTAGGATGTGATTAATAACAAGGTTATATCATTAGGAGAATGATGTGATGGACACACACCGATAGTAAAGCGTAGCATAAGATCAAGTCATTAAGTTCGTATTGCTGTAAGCTTTTAAATGTTCTGGAGTGTTTGTATGGAGATTCTAGAAGGTTTCGGAATGTTCTGGAAGGTTCCAGAGGATTTCTTGCAGTTTGCTTGAAAACCAAGAAAGGGTCAAAGGAAACCTAGTGGGGCAAGACACGGATTCGTGGGGGAGGAGGACTCCTTCCCCCTCCCCAATCCGCCGGCCCTAGAGGAAGGGGAGTCCTACAAGGACTCCACCCTCCCATGGCGCCTCACCCCCCTTAAATAGAAGGGCAGGGGCGCCTCCTCCTAGCTCTCTCTCACAACTCCAATCTCTGCCGCCTCTCTCCTCCACCTTTCTTCTGCACAGGCATAGGCGAAGCCCTGCAGAATTCTCTACTCCACCACCACCACCACGCCGTCGTGCTGCTGGGATTCCGTGGAGAAGATCTACTACCTCCGCTGCTCGCTGGAACGGGGAGAGGAAGGTCTGCTTCGACTCCGCACGTGTGACCGACTGCGGAAGCGCTGCCGAAACGCGGCACCGGAAGGATCGTCCACTTGACCAACGGCGGAAGCGCTGCCGGAACGCGACGCCGGAAGGATCATCCACACGATCTTGAGATCGGCAAGTGATCGACTACATCAACCGCGAGATCTAATCTCGTTAACGCTTTGGGATCTACGAGGGTTAGTTCCTATCTATCTCGTTGGTCATGTCTAATAGATTAGATCTTGGATTTGATCTAGATTAGATCTGGGTTTTGTTCGTTCTTGCGGTAGAAATTTTTTGTTTTACATGCTACGAACCCATCAGCAGCCACAGCCGGAAAAGATGTCAACCGGGTCCCTCGAGGAGGCCTAAACGTCCCCGCATTAAAAACCCAGCCTATCAGGTCCTCCATTCGCACTCATCCACTACTCTCTCTTCCCTATCTAGCAAAACACCACAATCTTGAACATACTTGCACGAACCTTCTCCATGAAACCAGTGCATGGGGGTGAGTGTCCGGGCATCGCCGCCGGGGTGGTGCTTCATGTGGTAGATCTAGAGGAGCATCACGCAGCACAAGCCGAGGAGGACGTGCAGTTCAACCCCTTGGGGGACCATGTGCACGCCGGTGCTGACGACTTCGGAGGCACCGATGAGGGCGTGGAGTTCGACGAACACGCTCCGCTCGTGTACCCGGATGTACATCTATTTCTACATGTTTCATATTTTCTGCTCGAGCTTAATCTATCCAGGCGTCATAAAAAATCTAGTCCTAATGATTAGATGCAACGTACGAACTGGTACAAGGAGAGATCTAGTCTGTTCTGAATGAATCCACATTATTTATTTATTAATAAATTATCAAGAACACAAACCACATTAATTTAGGAGCAAGCTCGGGAGATGGCCGTAATGAACTGCTGAACCTGTATAGACATGTTATTGCATCGAAAGTAACTCGGAATGGTAGAAGTAATATATATTTATTATTTTCCTCATTTCAGTTTGTATTCCATACATTATAGGTGGATTCAAGTGAGATGGACTCTGACAAGGAGACCAGGGACAACAAGAGCTGCCATGTCATGAAGAAGCTCAAGAGCGGGATAATCCCTTTCTGCACTCGACTTGGGGAGCTCAGGTGCCCTTTCTGTAAGAAAGGAGTCAACCCGAGGATTGCCAGCTTGATTCCGCATGCTGTTGGCATCGGTAAAAGCCTGGCTAGTAAACACAAGTCAGCGACCAATGCTAAGCACGCTGCTTATGGCAAGTTCCTGAGGGAGTATGTCAAGAACAGCCTAGTGTCCCCTTACTTAGGAATCAGCAACTCGTAGCCGACCAACCCCGTCACTGTGTTGGCCCGGCCACTAATAATATTTAGTTCTCTTACCGTATCTAGACCCTTAAACTATGTGGATTTCTATTTTCATACCCTTCAAAATATATTCAAGTTCATCTGTTTATGTTGTTAAAGTTCCGGTGGCATACTCGTTATTTTGCATGGATAGAGGGGTGCCCGGACAGATATAAGGGTTATCCTATCCGCTAGATCACAGAGGATCAACGGTTGGTGGGCAAAACTGAGTACAACTGAATCGCCATGGTTAGACACAAGGGAAAAAAACGTGACTCACGGTACGCGTGTGCGGTGCCCGGGGCGGGAGCGGACACGTGTGGCCGTGCACGGTGCATTAGCCTACGTGGTGCACGGTAGTGCAACGAAACACCGCTTCCCTTCTCCTTTAATAGAGGCCTCCCCACTCCCACTCCCACTGATCACGTACTCGCTCACTCAGCCGTTTCCATTGTCCCATCACCTTCTGCAAACGCCCAACAAAACCCCAACCACGCCGGCGATGGAGAAGATCGGCGCGGTGGCCATCGGCGCCTCCAAGGCAGCTAGCGAGGAGCCCCCCGTCCCCGTCCCCGCATCCGCCGTAGCCTCCGGCGAGGAGGCCCACGCCGGTCTCGGACAGATCCCGCTCGGCTGGGACCCCTACGAGGAGGTTGTCTACATAAGGCCAGAGAACCCCTACGACACCAGCATCGCCGACCCGTGGTCTGAGGTAACCAGGGTTTTCTCCCTACCCCGTTCCCATCGTTGGATGCTAGATCATATGTTATTAGGGCTCGGCTGTTCGTATTTTTTATAGTAGATAATCCTATTGTGTTAGATCTCGATTTTCGACGAATCCCCCTGTTCGTAGTTGGGATCGGTATTCGATTTGGTTTGTGATTTGGGGAATAATTGGAAGATCTCATTCGGTTAATTTATGCAAAAAATCAATCCCGATAATCAAAGTATCTCAATCATGTCCTTATTTCACTCTTCTATTTTTTTCCAACAGGAGGATAGCAGCGACGACGAGTCGCAGGACACCAAGACTCGTCATGTGCTGAGGAGGCTGAAGTCCGGTCATTACAACAACTTCTTCGCCGGTGACGTGTACAGGTGCCCCTTCTGCCCCACCAGGAGGCTCCGCGGCACGGACTTCAACTCCCTCGTGAAGCATGCCGAGGACGTGAGGACCTGCGGCGAGTCCGTGAACGTCCACAGCTTCAGGGCCAAGCACCAGGCGCTCGGTCTTCACCTCCACAACCTCCAGAAGGTGGCTATCAAGGAGGGTCGCATGCCCCCGATCAGACCCAAGGTGCCCAAGGTCAAGGGGCTGGGCAGCAATAAGTGGAGGAGGCGCCAGAGGGAGGAGGTGGATGCCCTCCTGGCAGAGGCCACGAGGGGCCACTAATCAGCTGCTGCTGCTGCTGCTGCTGTAAAGCAGCTTCCTTTGTCTTGTCTGTGTTGAAGCAGTCCGCTGCTGTGCTGAGCAGCCTAATTGTCGAACCTCGTTAAGTACCGTACTATATAACCTATATTAGCTGCTTTATCTACATCTGCTCTATTTACTGAATTTATTTATGGTGCTGGTTTGTTTTGCTGCTCTAGATTTGCTACCAGACTGGGGTAAAATGATCGAAAAAGGAACAATGAATGAAGAGAGAAGCTGCTCTAGATTCCCTACCTTTTTGGGCAAAAAAAACACAATTGTTAGAGAGAGAGGGGAAAATGCGCTCTTTAAAAAGGCCACTTTAGGCGTCATGGCGCATGTAACAGCCAAGCCTTTGACCAGACGGCACCCCCCTCCGAGCGCATGTGAGGGCTTCGGAATATCGGGAGGGCAAAAGTGAGGACAAACGAGACACAATGTTGCTATAGCTAAATCTGACAAAAAGCTGAAATTGGCTTTACCATGCAATTTGGCTAGAGCTCCACAATGTAGCTATTCTAAATCCCTAAACTATGTGGTGCGTTGAAACCTAATGCTTTTCCACCGACACGTGTGTTACAAAGTTGCTTGATCACATCCTTACACAAGTGGACTATAGAGAAACTTATAGAAGCATGGGCAAACGAGCTTCATTTTGGCAAATTCAGGACAAGCTTTGCGCAATCGGTAGGCCTGATCGGTTGGGCGGCTGCCCCGGGGTGCAGGGATGCTAGGTCGATGTCTATGATTACACTTCTTAAATTTGTACACTTCCTTCTGTCCTGTCACGTTACATCGTGTCAGCACCGCGCACCCGCTGCGTTTCGGCAACGGGACGGTGGTCTACATGACCGGTCTCTGCCACGCCAAAGCCACGTCGCACACCCGTCCCATCGCCTACCGGGACGGACACCGAATTTAATCGCTAGGATTGGAAACCATCGGTGCTTGCCCGGTCAAACTTGCTTCCGCATGGGTATGACCGGAATATTGGTAAACGGAATTTAAGCATCGCCTTCTGTCTCCTCAGCACATCACAATGCAAAAATCCCCAACTCATTCCTTCCGCTCGCGCCGCCACCGCAAGAACCATCGACGCTGCCGCAGGCACCGCCTCCGCCTGGCCATACCACCACAACAGATCACTCCACCTCCACGTCGAGTCCCAGCCACCGCTATCGAAACTAGGCCACCGCCGCTGCATTAGCTTCTGCCATGGACGCAGAGTACGGCATGTTCGGCGACGAGAGTGACTACACCGACGAGTACACCGTCACCGCCCATGGCACCACCAAGCTGACGGTCGTCCACACAAATGCGTCAGCAGAGGTGGCCAAGGTCATTGCAATGTACGAGCGGTGGCTAAAAGATCTGATGGACAAGTACAAGATCGTCGACCTTGACCTCGAGTATACCAAAGATAGGAAGAGGATGGCGCTTTTGCACCTGTACATGCGCAACCACTACCTACTATATCACGTATGTAGGGCCAAATCTGTATGCCCGGAGGTTCGCGAGTTCCTACACAGGAGGGAGATCTACTTTGCCAGCGTCGACATCAAGAACGACACTTCGAAGCTAGAACGGGATCTCCTCGTTCATGTCGTCAATCACATCGATCTCCAACGTTTGTGGAGGTACCCGGATGGCGGTACGGGGAAAGCCGACATGGCTAGACTCGCTTCCGACATCATCGACCACGAGTACGCCGGCATGAAAATCGAGTTCCCGAAGCACCTGCACGAGCGATGGGAGTGGAGGCACCTGAATTATGATGCGATCAAGTACGCAGCCAGGGACGCGTATGTCTGCTACGAGATGCTCAATAGGATCTGGCGGGTGGGTGAGTGTGCTGTTTACCACTACTAGTTTCGCATTTGTTCCTAGTTTTATCTCGCCTATATTTTCTAAGCATTCTGTGTGTAAGAACCAAGCTCATATGATCCCTGTGCTATTAGCTACTTAACCTGTATGAATTACATTCTCCCTTTTGTATGCTCAACATTCATTCTTACAAATTCTGTCTGTGCCATTTGCATGCGGCAGAATCCAGGACCGACATGCATAAGGTGTGATACAGTCATAAGTCATAACCAAACCCAGATTATAGAGGAGGATACAGTCATAAACCAGATTATAGTTTGACAAAGGTAATACACAACAGTTCGTAATTGCTCACATAGTGTACATATGAAATAACATGTTTTCATAAACGCAACAATCATGCACTAATAGTCTACATCCCAGCCAGTTGGAGAAGGCAACCGATCCCAGGATGCCTTTGGTCGCTTTCCACGGTTTGTAGATTCATCTACGATCCGGCATCTGGGACAAACAACCTGCCTTGGTGGTGGTTCAATGATGCGATGCCTGGAACGAGATTTTACAATCTGGCGGTACAGCTCGTGGCTAACATACCCGTCAATTGCAGCGTACTTCAGATTAGGTTTAGAAAGTGGCTTATCCTCCCAGTAATCGTGCCCTAAACGCCTCCACGAACAACTCGGCAATCTGTCCTTCATGTCAGCGTACCACGGGTCTATGAGTTTGGAGGCAAGAGCGGCCATCCCGGTCTTGCTGCCCTTCATCCCTGGGATCCAGTAAATTTCCTGGATGTCCACTCTGCACTCCTTTGGGATTCTAATGTTGATAGTCGGGCTTTCAAGCAGTTTACTGTCATTCATGATGTCAACACTGGTAAATGTTATGTGCTGGTTCACAAGAAAGTCATGAAACAGATCCCTAATGCTTTCGCCCCACCTGCATGAAAATGAATTCAGAGAAATAATATAGCAATAACTTTTGCAAACAGACGGTTCACGAACAAAAAGACAGCAAAGTCTACCAGATCCCGTCAGCCCCCTTCTCGCAAAAAGGCTGGTATACGAGGATGTGCCCCTTCATGGAGAGTTGCACCACGGCGATCCTACGGCAATCGCGGCTGTACTCGAGGTCGAGACCTACGAACCTATTTTCTTCGAACTGCAACCAACTCGTGAAATTATTTAGAGTGTTCCTCACCGTCCGAGGGTCGGTGGTGTAGACGACATCGATCTTCTTCCCGCCATGTACTTTGATGTCGAAGTGGGCAGTTTCTTGCCTGCCGTCATTTCGGATGTCCGGAACATCCATGACTACAGGCAAGAGGGAAAGGATACGGAGGAAGAGGGTGCTGCGGTGGTGGAGGAAATGGATGAGGTCGTGGAGGAGAAAGACGATGAGGCCGTGGAGGAGGAAATGAGACGGAGAAGTGAAAGATTGGAACCGCCCTTACCAATATCTAGAATGGTGCACGACCTTTCGTAGTAGGGTGAAGGTGGTGAAAAACGGCGGTTTTACACGTCGACGCTAGCACTTCCTAAAATTTGTTCTGCGCCACTTACATGCGGTGGAATCAATTCAAACGTAGGCACGTTTATGCGTGCCGACCTTCACTCACTGACAGGCGGGCCGCACATTTCCCTTTTATGATTTATTTTTTCACTTCCTCTTGACGGTTCCGGTGACCGCGCTCAATAATTACGCCCCCCGTTCTTTTCTTCCACGTAGACGAGAACCGGCGGCGGTGGCGGTTCCTTGCAGATTTGCTCCCCACTCGAACAACTGCCCCCATCCCTGATTCCACCCCCTCTCGAATCCATCCGCCTCCTCGTCACAATGCCTCCACTAATCTACCGGATTCCAGACTCCATTTTCCGCTATGGTAGAGCTTGGGGTAGCGGCAGGCTGAAGCGAAAGGCATGTGACGACGACGCGGATGGCCAGGGCAACCGCTACCGCGAGGATTGGGGATGGCCGAACCTCAGCGTCGCGAATGTGCACATGATCGCCTCGGAGTTGGACATCATCTCAGCCGGTCACCTCGCTCGCTGCATCCCTGGCTACCGCGTGACGATGAGGAACATGGACGAACAACCGTTCGGCACGCCAGGCCTTCTTTATCCCGATAACAGCAAATGGCCAGACGACCACGATGGCCACGTAAGTTCCAGTATCTAGCTTATTCGTTCAGTCATATCGTTGATTCAGCACATATGAATCAACGATATTCCCCAGAGGTCGTACGACCACGATTGCCTTGTCGAACATATGTGCTTATATTCGTTCAGTCATATCGAAATTGACAACTCGTCTATCACCTAAAGTAAGACAATGTCACTACGAAAATACCAGAATATCAGGTACGAGCAGAGCTTCCACTATACATAATAGTCTTAAATTGTTCGATTTGTTCAATCCACGCCGTCTTCACCTACGGCTACTCTTCGTACAGACCGCAATGCATTTATGCAGTCACTGAACCTAGCGGCGACGTGCGTGTTTGGGAGCCGTCCATTTGGGGTGAGTCATGGTGTCATATAGCATGTAAAATCCCATTCAAAATTCTGCTTACTGACTGTTAGTAACACGCACGTACCCACGCAGCCCCGCGCATAATTCCAGCTTCGGTCATCGAAGATGCAGTAGCAGATGCTGAACTTGGGACACGGCGCTGGTTCCTGGCACCTCTCGGAGACAACACGGAACATCATGATGAACTCTTGTGGATTCATATCAGGGGAGGACTAAACAACGTTGGTGATACAATAGAACATATGGGGACACAACTTTCTTCATACCCAATGCTGCGGTGTCACATTTTCTCGAGGTCCGCATGCCCATCCAAAGACCCAGTAGAGCAAGTCTGGAGCAGAGTCAACAATCTAAAGGGACAATCTATGTTTCATGGGATCAACTACCCTTTCTTTGTCGGAGCCCCTGGAGCTGTTGAACATGTAATTGCTCAGGCAGCCCTGGCCCCTGATGCTGCTGCTGCTGGTGGTGGTGGTGGTGTTGGTGGTGGTGGAGCTGACGAAGAACTAGCTGCTGCTGCTCCTGGTGAAGCTGACGAAATACTTGGTGATGCTGCTACTGGTGAAGCTGACGAAATACTTGCTAATGCTGCTACTGGTGAAGCTGACGAAATACCTGCTGAGGCTGCTGCCGGAGTCTAGGAAGAACATGCAGGTGTTGTTGCTGAGGAGCCAGCACTTCCAGTGTTGATAGCAGACTGTGTGTTTGCTGCACACTCATGTGCCTATCATGTTGACACTCCAGATCCGACCCGGATCTGAATCCACGGCGGGGGGAGGGGGCCTACAATTGGCTCATCAGTCGGGTCATACTATTTGAAGGAGAATGAAAGACGGCCAAACACTGCATTCTAGTTCGTTCCGACGATACCACCAGCTCTAGGGACCTAGTGCTCATACTGGCAGATCCGATGAACCATTTGTCTTTATCTTTATCAATAGTTACGCTTATGTATGTAAAGACTAAGCTATGCTTATTTGTGTAAGACTAAGTTAGGCCTAACTGCGTAATATTCAGTAAAGCCCAGCTTTTCTTTCCACGCCCATAACAACAGAATTGCACCATAGAACATACAAATGTAATGTGCATACCACGCATTTTTGCTCAGGATAACAACCACTTCAAGCAAATGATAAATCGTGTACGCATTTGAATGCATCACTAGAATGTCCCACCTATTGATGATTGATGACATGGATCTAGCTTTTCTGCGCTTATTTGCATTGAATCGCTCATTGATTTGTTCACATATTTTTTGGCAATGGCTGATGAACTCCACTCTCTTGGTAACTTGCTTCTCAGCGAGCACTTTTTGATGCAATGCAAAGTACAGAACATGGTCGTCATCATCATTCCATTTAATTTCTCTATGTTTCGTCATCACGGAGCTACTAATTTCAAATGAAAATCTAGTAAACAATATATGTGTACATTGTTAGAGTATGCTACGGCCACGGTACATACATGTTTTTCTACAATCACAAGAAGAAAACTTGATGCATTTTCACCTTGTTGGCGTTGTGCTGAACTGGGTGGATGTGGCTTTGGGGTTCGGAGAGGAACGCGCCGTGGCTGGTGCGTGTGCGACCACGGCGATGGCGAGCTCGGATTCGGGAGGAGACCAACAGGACCGAGCATGGTCGGCATGGGTATAGATATTACCCGGGAATGAATTCCCGTCCCCGCGCCGCGCCAATGGTGCGGTCATGGTGAGGGCGAGCTCCAATTCGGGATAGGGAGGAGAACGGGCCGAGCAGGTTTGTCCAAGTCCTAGCTCCGTGCCATGGCCGCGACCACAGATTGCCGCCCCAGAGGAAGAAGAAGACGCGTAAAGGATGCATGCGCCAACGCTGCAAGCCTACATGGTAGCGACGACGACAACGACATAACGGCGAAAGCTGACAGGGGAGACCCAACTTGACGGTCGTTAGCCTGATTTTTTGTATTGAAACATAAATTTGAATTCGTGCCGAAAAGGACCCTCTGAGTATTTGGCACGCCAACTATAGTCATTGCAGATGATATCAGGGAACTCGGGTACCGCGTTGCCTGGCCACCCCATCTTTCGGGCCGCAAAATGATATTCTCACTGGCCACACCACCTGGCCACGCGGCCAGGCCTGGCCCGCGCCAGGGGGTGGTCTGGCCGACCCTAGCACCCCCTCGGCCTCTCCTTCCGCCTATAAGATGCCCTCGGGACAAAAACCCTAAGGACCCGATCAAAAATCCACGAAAGAGTCTGTAGCCGCCTTCATCTCCATCCCTAGATCGGGAGGGATCTGAAGCTCTTCCCGGCACCCTGCCGGAGAGGGGAATTCACCCTGGAGGCCTTCTTCATCACCATGCAAGCCTCCGGTGTGATGCGTGAGTAGTTCATCCTTGGACTACAGATCCATGTAGTAGCTAGATGGCTAGTTCTTCTCCTTTGTGCTATCATGTTTAGATCTTGTGAGCTTCGTTCATGATCAAGAACGTCTATTTGTAATTCTACATGTTGTGTTTGTGGGGATCCGATGGATATTGAGATGCTATTTCAGATTTATTATTGATTCTATCATGTCTTTGTTATTTGTCATCTTGCATGCTTTCCGTTGTTAGTAGCTATCTTGGCCAAGTGGATGCTAGCAACTCCAAGAGTTAGTATTTATGCTCGATCGTGGGTTCATGCCTCTGGTAATCTGGGGAAGTGACAGAAATCTCTAAGGTACTAGATATGCTATTGCTACTAGGGAGAAAACAACAATCCTTTGTTCATAGAACAATCGTATTTTTTACTTTAGACGCAATTCGTAAAGCAATAATTTGTTGCTTGCAACTTAATATTGGAGGGGGTTTGGATGATAACCTGAAGGTGGATTATTAGTCATAGATGCAGTTGGATGGCGGTCTATGTATAATGTTGTAATGCCCAATCGATTCTCAAAGGAGTGAAGATGATTAGTATATGCATGTATTCAATTATCGATGTTTGTCAATGGCCCCGCTGTAATTTGTTCACCCAGCATGTTATCTATCTAAGGAGAGCCACCCCTAGTGAATTATGGATCCCGGTCCTTTTATTTTACATACAATCTATAAACTGTTTACTGCTTTGTGTTTACTTTCGGCAAACTATTACTTCCTTCCATTCAGCAAAACACGTTGAGATTGACAACCTCATCGCAAGTTGGGGACAGAGTTATGTGGTTGTGTTGTGCAGGTCTCCATGTTGCTACTAGCACCGGTAGTGCGCCCTCCCAAGGGTCAGCTAGCAACACCTTTGGGGTGTTTCCTTGCTCCTACTGGTTCGATTAAACCTTTGTTTCATAACTGAGGGAAACTTGATGCGGTGCTCATCATACCTTCCTCTTGGGGTTCCCAACAAGCTCTACATCAACACTGAGCCATGAGTGTGGTTCATGAAAATACCACACATGCAATGACACCGGTGGATCAATACGTGGTTTGTGGAAAGATAACGCATCCAATGACTCTAGCTATGGTTCATGAAAAGAACACACATCCAATGACGCTGGTGTATCCATGTGTGGTTTGTGGAAAGAACAGACAAGCAATGACTCTAGCTGTGGTTCATGAAAAGACACACATGCAATGACACTGGTGGATCCTTATGTGGTGATTGTGAGAAGAACACACATCCAATGACACTGGGTGTGGTTCATGAAAAGAACACACATGCAATGACACTGGTGGATCCATATGTGGTTTGTGGAAAGAACAGACATGCAATGACTCTAGCTGTGGTTCATGAAAAGAACACACATGCAATGACACTAGTGGATCCATGTGTGGTTCATGAGAAGAACACACATCCAATGAAACTGGGTGTGGTTCATGAAAAGAACAGACATCCAATGACACTGGTGGATCCTTATGTGGTTTGTGAGAAGAACTGACATGCAATGACACTAGCTATGGTTCATGAAAAGAACACACATGCAATGACACTGGTTGATCCATGTTTGGTTTGTTTAGAGGAACAGACATGCAATTACACTGGGTGTGGTTTATGAAAAGAATACACATCCAATGATACTGGTGTGGTTCATGAAAAGAATACACATCCAATCACACTGGGTGTGGTTCATGAAAAGAAAACACATCCAATGACACTGGTGGATCCATGTGTGGTTTGTGAGAAGAACAGACATGCAATGACATTGAGTGTGGTTCATGAAAAGAACACACATCCAATGACACTGGTGGATCCTTATGTGGTGTTTGTGTGAAGAACACACATCCAATGACACTGGGTGTGGTTCATGAAAAGAACACACATCCAATGACACTGGTGGATCCTTATGTGGTTTGTGAGAAGAACAGACATGCAATGACATTGGTTCTGGTTCATGAAAAGAACACACATGCAAATACACTAATGGATCCTTATGTGGTGTTTGTGAGAAGAATGCACATCCAATGACACTGGGTGTGGTTCATGAAAATAACAGACATCCAATGACACTAGTGGATCCTTATGTGGTTTGTGAGAAGAACACACATGCAATGACTCTAGCTGTGGTTCATGAAAAGAATAGAAATGCAATGACACTGGTGGATCCATGTGTGGTTTATGAGAGGAACTTACATGCAATGACACTGGTGTATCCTTATGTGGTTTGTGAGAAGAACAAACATGCGATGACTCTAGATGTGGTTCATGAGAAGAACACACATGCAATGACACTGGTGTATCCTTTTGTGGTTTGTGAGAAGAACAGACATGCAATGCCACTGGGTGTGTTTCATGAAAAGAACACACATGCAATGACTCTAGTTGTGGTTCATGAGAAGAACACACATCCAATGACACTTGTGAATGCATGTGTGGTTTGTGGAAAGAATAGACATGCAATCACACTGGGTGTTGTTCATGAAAAGAACACACATGCAATGACACTGGTGGATGCATATGTGGTTTGTGGAAAGAACAGACATCCAATGACTCTAGTTGTGGTTCATGAAAACAACAAACATCCAATGACACTGGTGGATCCATGTGTGGTTTCTGGAAAGAACAATCATGCAATGACTCTAGCTGTGGTTCATGAAAAGAACACACATGCAATGACACTGGTGGATCCTTATGTGGTGTTTGTGAGAAGAACACACATCCAATGACACTGGGTGTGGTTCATGAAAAGAACACACATGCAATGACACTGGTGGATCCATATGTGGTTTGTGGAAAGAACATACATGTAATGACTCTACCTGTGGTTCATGAAAAGAACACACATGCAGTGACACTGGTGGATCCATGTGTGGTTCATGAGAAGAACACACATCCAATGACACTTGGTGTGGTTCATGAAAAGAACAGACATGCAATCACACTGGGTGGATCCATGTGTGGTTCATGAGAAGAATATACATGCAATGACACTGGTGGATCCATGTGTGGTTTGTGAGAAGAACAGACATCCAATGACACCGGGTGTGGTTCATGAAAAGAACACACATCCAATGACACTAGTGGATCCTTATGTGGTTTGTGAGAAGAACAAACATCCAATGACACTGTGTGTGGTTCATGAAAAGAACACACATCCAATGACACTGGTGGATCCTTATGTGGTTTGGGAGAGGAACAAACATGCTGTGACTCTAGCTATGGTTCATGAGAAGAAGAGACATGCAATGACACTGGTGTATCCTTATGTGGTTTGTGAGACGAACAAACATGCGATGAATCTAGATGTGGTTCATGAGAAGAACAGACATGAAGTGACACTAGTGTATCCTTATGTGGTTTGTGAGAAGAACAGACATGCAATGACACTGGGTGTGGTTTATGAAAAGAACACACATGCAATGACATTGGTGTATCCTTATGTGGTTTGTGAGAAGAACACACATGCAATGACTCTAGCTGTGGTTCATTAGAAGAACACACATCCAATGACACTGGTGTATCCCTATGTGGTTTGTTTACAAGAACACACATGCAATGACTCTAGATGTGGTTCATTAAAATAACACACATCCAATGACACTGGTGGATCCATGTGTGGTTTGTGGAAAGAACAGACATGCAATCACACTGGGTGTGGTTCATGAAAAGAACACACATGCAATGACACTGGTGGATCCATATGTGGTTTGTGGAAAGAACAGACACCCAATGACTCTAGCTGTGGTTCATGAAAAGAATAGACATCCAATGACACTAGTGGATCCATGTGTGGTTTGTGGAAAGAACAGAGAGTAGTGGAGAATTGCTTACCGGTGGAGCATATTTTTTGCTATTAGTGGCACATATGGAATGCGCCACTACTGTTGCGCCACTGATAATTAAGTATCAATGGCGCATATCAAATATGCGCCCTTGATAATGAGACAACCAGTGGCGCATCTTCAATATGCGGCATTGGTATTTTACTAGTGGTGCACTTCTACATAATGCGCCACTGATAACATATGTGCCACTGGTAAATTAGCAGATGCTCCAATGATATTTACAACAAGATAACGCAATATAGCTCTTCCCTGGTATTGTTACTGGTAGTATACTATATATTATACAGGTATACAATGTATTATACAAGGTATTATACAAAAATAGCTGTAGAAAGTAGTACACATGATGCATTCTACATAGTTTATCGACACAGAGATATTACAAACACAATTATAGTCATCAAATTAATTAGAACCCGATAGTGACATGTGGTTGAATTATTTACACAAGTGTTGGAGGATACAAGTTGATATCATCTCACATTACACAAATAAAGTGGTCACCAGCCGTAAACTATATGATCAAGTAGAGTGCAACCGCAATGATGGTGAGCAAGACCGGGGGCACGATCAAGGTCTTCATCTTCTTCCTCTCTTCACCTAGGAGGTGGTTCCTCCACCTAGCTTCCGCCTGCTCTCATAGGTTATACAAGGTACACAGGAAGTGTACATAGGTTACTTCGTTTGTTTAGCTCCAACTTGTAATAGCAGACCAGAAAACAAAAACAGTAATTGTCATAGTAAAGAAGCAAAGGAGGATATGATACGGCCAGCAGTACAAGCTTCCAATGTTCATTCCAAAAAAACAAGCAAAGCTACAGAAACATCACTAATTTCAAGGGCTACTCCAACTTATAGGATACAATGAGTGTAGGTACATTGTAGCTGTCAATGGTCTAGTTAGGCAGCAAATAAACACGTTCCTGATTTCAAGTTTAACTTAACTATTCAAATACACTAATGCAATACAGTATATCAAAGGATCAGAAACAAACCTAATTTGTTTCCAACTAGAATAAGCTAAATTTTAACTCGAATAAGCTAACTTACAACTAGATGGTTTGGTCAACACCGAAACAGTTAATAATCTCCATATATCAAAAGTCAGTGAGCACACTTTGAAAAAAAATGTATAGTTTGGTTCATTCGGAACAAAGAAATAGTTACTAATACACAAAATAATATGACATGATTATAGACCTGAAATGAAGTTGTGTACTATTATAACCGTAGTAAAATACCACCCCCAAATCATGACAATAAATAGCAAGCCTTTATGCAACTAGAATGCACTTTAATCTCGAGACCAACCTCATAAATGAAGCATCTTACCATAACGTGTGAGCATAATGCGGGCAGATCGAAGACGTGGACGAGGTGCTCCATCTCCAACACTTATCATGGTTTGTAGCCGAAACAGAACATCGTCGTTGCCATAATAGCGACCACTTAGACGCTGGTCTCAGCGACGACATTGTCCACACCCCCACCATAACACCAAAAAGATACACGATTGCTGAATTTAGATTCAGCCTTGGCCAACAACTTCTCCAAGTTTCCCTGACCAAAAAATAAAAAGACACAACTGAAGATTAGAAACTGAAAAATGAAGCAGAGTTAATTATTATCTGGACAAGTGGAGAGGGAAAGAAAGAGCACCTCTACCGATGACATTTGCTTTCCATCGCCATGCCTTTTGCGACCTGGGAGATCACTTTATCCGATCTGTGAAATTCAAAGTCACCACAATTTGAGCACTCTAAAGGGCACAAGACAGAAAAATTGTTGATACTGGTAGGGAACATCATCTATTGGTAACACACGTAGTAGATAGAAAGTAGATAAACTTGTATACACCTAGACAGATGAGAATTAGTAACAGAAATTTGGTACACTCCAAACATAACAATACCGTGGCATGGCCAAAGTTCCAATACCTTCACGGACATAAATGATCCGATACAGTACTAATTCTATCAGTACACTATTCAAACCCATGGCAGGGTTGGTCAACGATGCTAAGATATGTGTACCATGGCATAGTAGCAGACAGTGCAATGGACTTGACCGCACCAAAATAAATAAACCTGAATGAAGATGACAGTAACCTTCTACCACCACCATTATGCATTGAACTGATGGGATCTATCTAGTACTAGATCTTTTGTCGGGGTAGCACACGGATGTCTTTCTTGGTGTGAAACTTGGGTCAGATGAGATAAAGGACCGGCTGAGCGGACGCATGGCAGATGATGCACTGCGGCAGAGACAAGAGTAACTGGGGGTCGGGAAGCAACATCATCAGCACGGCCTCAACAACACTCGATCATTTCTCCAGAACAGCACATCATAATCCGGGTACACGCACGAGCGTCACGTTGGGCTCACCTTCAGGAATCTCTTCTTCTCTGCATGACAACTCCAACCAGGAGAGGGCCTGGTGCGGCTTGGGACGGATAACGCGGGCGTGCTTGAGCGTAGGGCAAGGTCGACAGGAACCCTGCATAGGACGGAGGAGACGCGTCACGATCGAGGAAACAGGGGACGACACGGGGCAAGCTCGCGGAGGGAGGAGGTTTGCGGGAGATTCACGTGGATGGAGGCCGCGATGGCGGGCACGGAGGGCGGCGGCGCCCATGGCGTCGTGGAGCGGTAGCCGAAGTCGGTGAGGATGCGCGGCGGCGGTCGGAGAGGAGGGAGGAGGCGTGGCTCGAGGAGGCGGCCTTCCTAGCGGCTGCGGATGGCGAGCTCGGGCGCTAGCGCGGCGGTTCTTGGGAGGAGGCGACGGCAGCGCTACTAGGAGAGAGGCGGTGGAGACAAATGTCGTCGACCGCTGGGGGCAGGGACGCGAGGGCCAGGAGGAGGGTAGCGGCGCGGTGGAGGCAAGCTCGACTCGGGGCAGTGGGATCGACGGTTATCGAGCGTGGAGGTGCTCGACCTCTGCCCTGCTAGGGAGGAGAGGTTAGGGAGGAGGGCTGATGGCTTTCTTCAGGTGGCGGCGGGGACTCTGTAGCAAAAAGGCAGGGGGTTGGTGGACACCAACAGTAGCGTACAGGTCGTGTGTGTGCGTGTGGTGTGACCGTGGGCGGCGGCTACATGTGTGGGTATGGGTTGGTCTAGGGTTTGGTCTGTGGGTGGTAGGCCGGCTGGCCGGCCCTTTGGGCTGGCTGGCTGCCTCTCCCAGAAAAAAAAACCTAGGTGGAAAATTTAGCGGCGCATATCCTAAATGCGCCATTGATATTCCTGCCACCTTTCCGAGTGGTGGGGTCCAGGTGGGCCCACATAGTTATCAATGGCGCATGTAGGAAAAGATGCGCTATTGGTGCATATTGCATATGCACCATTGATTAGCATATATCAATGGCGCATATGGACATATGCGCCATTGATATTTGGTCCACATTCCTCTGGGGTGTCGGGCCCACATTATCAGTGGCGCATTATTTGCGATGTGCGCCATTGGTTAGAAAAAATATCAGTGGAGCATATTTTTAAATGCGCCACTCTTAATTATCAGTGGATCATATTCAAAAAAAATTCTCCACTGATAATAAATCTATCCATAATCCTTTCTCTAGTAGTGAGACATGCAATGACTCTAGCTGTGGTTCATGAAAAGAACACACATGCAATGACACTGGTGGATCCTTATGTGGTGTTTGTGAGAAGAACACATATCCAATCATACTGGGTGTGGTACATGAAAAGAACACACATGCAATGACACTGGTGGATACATATGTGGTTTGTGGAAAGAACATACATGCAATGACTCTAGCTGTGGTTCATTAAAAGAACACACATGCAATGACACTGATGGATACATTTGCGGTTTGTTTAGAGGAACAAACATGCAATGACACTGGGTGTTGTTCATGAAAAGAACATACATGCAATGGCACTGGTGGATCCTTATGTGGTTTGTGAGAAGAACCGACATGCAATGACTCTAGCTATGGTTCATGAAAAGAACACACATGCAATGACACTGGTGGATCCATGTGTGGTTTGTGAAAAGAACAGACATGCAATCACACAAGGTGGATCCATGTGTGGTTCGTGAAAAGAACACACATGCAATGACACTAGTGGATCCATGTGTGGTTTGTGAGAAGAATAGACATGCAATGACACTGGGTGTGGTTCATGAAAAGAAAAGACATGCAATGACACTGGTGGATCCATACGTGGTTTGTGAAAAGAACAGACATGCAATCACACTGGGTGGATCCATGTGTGGTTCATGAGAAGAACACACATGCAATGACACTCGTGGATCCGTGTGTGTTTTGTGAGAAGAACACACATCCAATGACACTGGGTGTGGTTCATGAAAAGAACACACATCCAATGACACTGGTGGATCCATATGTGGTTCATGAAAAGAACACTCATGCAATGACATTGGTGGATCAACATGTGGTTTATGAAAAGAACACACATGCAATGACACCAGTGGATCCATGTGGTTTATGACAATAACACACATGCAATGAACACTATGGGTTCATGTGGTTTATGAGAAGAACACACATCCAATTAACTCTAGTGGATCTATCTTGGCATAATTTGGTGTATGCCACGATGTATTTCATTGTACAAGACACTCACTTTCCATTTTTATACTACTCAGTTTTGCCCTTGGTTTTTGATACTACTTAGTTTCCCCCCTCTCTCTATCTTTCGTAGAAGCCCAAACCTGTGCTCACTCTGTCTGCTACTCCCTGATTGGTTGTCACAGTTGTCACGCGGATCGTGCGCACCAATCGTTGATTCTGTGCGATCCAACGATGATCGTTGCACACGCGTGCCCTTCACAGTACAGCGTGAGACAACACAGACGTCTCCCTCAGTGAGACTTCTACAAGAAGGAACACGAAGCTACCTGATCGGAGGCAAAAAGAGGTCCAAAAGGGAACGAGTTATCGAAGAGAGAATCTTCTCTAGATTTGCTACCAATTTGAGCAAAATGAAACATATCTGTTTAGCGAGAGAGGAAAAGGGTACTCTTTCAAACTGCTAGTTAACGAGCTACCATCTTGACAAGCTACAAGACACATACATAAACATAACACAAAGAGGGTTAAATTTATTTTACTACTCTCACTTGAGGCGCTAGACATCTTGATAAGATAACTGAGTTTCACAAAATAGAAACATAACACTGAGAAGTAAAATTTAATTCACTTCTCATCAGCCCACTTGAGGCGCTTGCCATCATTCCTAGGCGACCAACTGCAATCGTTCCAGGTGGATCTTACATTATTGGCACTCCACAACTCACGAAATGCTTCATCCCACCTGGGATCTGACTTGCCTTCCCTATCTTCAGCGTCCTGCAACACAATTAGCGGTGCATCACAGACCTGATTGTTGCCGCTAGAATATGCAACCTCTCTATTTGCTGCTTCAGCTGCAGCCTCTCTATCAGCTGCTTCAGCTTCAGCTGCAAGCTCTCTTTCAGCTGCTTCTGCAACCTCGCTGTCAGCTGCTTCTGCAACCTCTCTGTCAGCTGCTTCAGATGCATCCATTTCCTTTGCATATGCAGCTTCAAACTCAGCTATTCTGCATTTTCTACAAAGGGCTCCCCTAAGCTCGTCCTCCCTCTTGCAAATAGTGTTGGGGATATACTTTCCGGGTATCCTCACAGTTCCTCACTGACCAGGGTGGCCCATTTCGGGTTAGAGCTTTGCTGCACGGGTGGCCCAGTCAAGGAGAAGAGACGGAGTCGAGTCTGGCTACGGGAAGGCCCAGGAGACTTACCGACATAGGCCCGTAGTGTTACTTGTAGTTCAAGATGTACTATGTAACTGACTCTTAGTCATAGCCGGATAGATATCTCATGTAAACCCTATAACCCATATTTTCAAGACTTTAGGGCAACACAATAGTCTACAATCTCAACTCGCACAGGCGAACCCTTGTAACCCATATTCCGGCTCTGCCATATTACTGGATTGCTAGCAGGAGTAGGACCTGTCCAAAGCCGGCGGATTCGAACCTTGGTAAACTTGTGTGCTCACCGTCCTGGAACACCGTACGTCTCACACCCCTCTCTTCCGCACGCCTCGAGGACCCCCTCACGGCGTACTTGTCATCAATCCGACGACAGTTGGCGCCCACCGTGGGGCAAGTGAGCGTCAGATCTGCGTTCCGAGCGATATCTGCAAGAAACGGAATCGGCGAGACTATGACCGTCGGTCGCATCCTCTACGCCAGCGACGTCCCTCTCATCGTTCTCGACGAGACCTAGATTCCGGCTAGGGAGGCTGTGACTACCTACACCATCATGTCTTTTGGCGAGATCGATGTTTACATCGGTTTCGCTGAACCTGCCCCACCCACCCCAGCAGTGATGATAGAGGCATAAGAAACTTTTGGGTCCCCTTTGTCCATGGAGGAAGCAGAGTTTCGGATCTCAGAAAACCCTAATCCCACCCAGCCCGCACCAATCGCGGAGATAGTGGAGAAATCCGAGCCTAAAGCAGACATGGCGGTCCAAGTTGAATCTGGAGTGGATCTCCCTGGAGAGACCAAATCCCAGATCAACCCACCCGCTGAGGTCGACATCTAGGAGGAGCATAGCAATAACACTGGTTCCGGCTCTGACGACGCCGGGACGGACAGGCCTTTCCTGAGATACACACTAAGACACATGATGATGTAAAACTCAGGCGTAGATGAAATCCTCGAGACCATCAAACGTTTCGACGAAGCCTACTATGAAGACCGCAGTTATCTCAGGAGGGGCGCATCACACTTTGTCGGATATGTGGGATCCAGATCCGGCTCCTCTGATGCCGGAGACAACACCGACTCCGTGCTGGAGGCAATCGGAACAAACATCGATGTACCCGCATCCTCGGATGACTCGATGACGTCGGCAGATTTCCAAAAGTTCTCCGTGGAGTATGAAGAGGAGTATAACTCCAAAGCTGCAGAGGAAGAAGAAGCCATGGATGAAGGATCCGGGGAAAACTCTCCCAAAGCGCGGGATGACATGGAAATCGGAGACAATCCTGAGGTCCAGATGTCCGAAAGTATCGATCAGAGCTTGACTCCGGGAAACGGACCCAAAGTCGTCTTTGCTACCGGCGCTGCCAAGAAGGCAAAGAAGAAGAACAAGAAAAACAAGACCCGGCGAAAGACCCTCCGGCAGAGAAGGTGATTGCCGAGGAATATGAGGAAGACTCGGATGGAGCACTTATCCCAGACGAGCCCAAAGAAGAGTCGGTGGACGGACACGTGATCACTGAAGGTGCACGTAAACTCATCGATGCTGCATTAACCACACCTATTCCTACAGCTGCAGAACTTACTGCTGAAGAGCTAGACGAAAGGGCCCAGGCCCTAGCAGCGAGTCGCCAAGTACTCCTCGATGAAGCCAAAATCATTGAGGAGGAAAAGAAACGCATGGCAACTTCGGGGAAGTACAACTCCATGCAACATCAGAAGACCAGGAAATGTCATACTCATGACGACCAATTCCCGCAGATTCACAAAGTCCTTTTCGGAGGAGAACATGGGATGCCTCGACGCGACAGCAACGTGGATTGGGTGTATCCAAAACCAGTACAGAACACCCTTGCAGCTCGAGAAATCCTATATGCTAATCCGGGTCCAGAATAGATCCGATTGGGCATTAAACTACTCAATAAGGGCCTGGAACATCAAAACGTTGCCCTGTTTAGAAGCCAAAAGCTAGTCTCCCATTCTGACCAATGTCGCACGGATCCGGCCTGGGCTGACGTAAGACTCCAACGTGTTCTAGAACAGCACCATCGTTCCGACCTTAGGGAAGACAACTACTCAAGAACCGGATCTTCAGCACAACACCAGATAGCTGCACGTGACTGACGTAACGTTAACCCAGTTGCAGAACAAGAGGCAATTGCTGCACTGAATCTGAGGAATCCTCCCCAGCGAGAGTCAAAGGACTAGAGGGAAGAAGATAAAGAGAAACGTCTGGAGGAGGACCAACAAAGAATGCCACCTCCTAGACACGCAAGACGTCCGGATGACAGGCGAAGGAACGACGGACACCGCGCCCAGTCAAATCAGCAGGGGGCTCATCACAATGAAGATCCTCCCAGGAACCGGAATAATGACGCTCCGGACGGAGGCCGGCGATCAGCCGGAAACAACCCACCTGCTCCACCTTCCCCACCAAGCAACCATCATAACGGCCCCCAAGGAGGCCAAGGAGGATGTCGGGGTGGAGGAGGTGGTGGCAGAAGCCGAAGTCCGGCTCCAAGGCACCGCAGCCGTAGCCGTCATTCGGGACGATCTCTATCCCCAAGTGACGCAAGACACAGGATTAATTCCAACATAGAAGCACGGCGCTATGAAAATGATGACATATACGTGGGCCCAAAGTGCTTCGGACCACGCATAAGAGCTACAAAATTCCAGGAAGGATTTGCTGTCTCAAGACATATGGAAGCCTACGACGGCATAGCTCGGCCAGACACTTGGCTATAGGATTTCTTCCAAGCTTGCTGCATCGCCAAGGGCGGAAACAACCTGGTCGCAACCCGATATCTCCCACTCATGTTGCGGAACACGACACGATCATGGATCAATGAACTTCCAGAGAACACCATCCACAACTGGTATGACATGCAAAGTGCGTTCTTTTGGAATTTCGAAGGCACGTACCGGAGGCCCTGTATGGTAGGAGACCTATAGCGTTGCACCCAGAAAGCCAGAGAAACTTGCCGGGATTATCTCTGATGATGGATCGACACCAAGAACTCATGTGAAGGAGTAAATGACCAAACTGCGATTGAAGCTTTCATTGCAGGACTCCCAATTGGTTTACTACGTCATCGCTTGAAGTGTGACAAGGTCACTGATTTGGGAGAGATGATAGAAACAGCGAGAAAGTATGCAGATATTGACGACGATGCAGAGGGATTACTGAACGCCCTGGCTGTGCCAAAATCATTAAAACAACCAAAGCAACAAGCTCAGAAGCGCAAGAATACCTCGGAAGAAAAACCCAACACGGAAACGGCAGTGGTCACTGCTACTTTTAGGTCTGGAGGACGAGGAGGACGTGGCGGTGGCCGCGAACGCGCTCGTGGGACGTCAAGAGTTCAAGGTAGAGGAGACCAGCAACCTGGCAAAACCTATTCTTGGACTGACATTGCCAATAACCCATGTGTGCATCACCTAGACGCCAATGGGGGCTCGTCCCACACAAACGCCGAGTGTCATTTTAATGATGACATTAAGAGAGATGATACCGGTGGCTACAGGGCTAAGCGGAAGAAGCGAAAGAAGAATCCCGAAAAGGATAAAGAGACCAAGCAAGATTTCAACATGGAGGAAGCTGACGCTTCAAATCCCAAGCCGGAAGGGAAGAAAAAATTTCCGACCAAGAAAGACACGTACGTCACCTTCCTCAGATCTCAACCAGCAAAGGTCAAGAAAGCAGTTCTACATGAGCTCAACGCAACAGTTCCGGCTGTCCCTCAATTCTTGGACTGGTCGAAAGTGGCAATCACCTTTGACCGCACTGATCATCCGCCTAAGTTACACAGGCGAGGAAAATACGCCTTAATCGTCAATCCACTTATTGCGGATATGGTTTCTCCAAGACCCTCATGGACGGTGGCAGCAGCATTAACATTCTGTATGTCGAAACGCTACACTGGATGAAGATCTCGGAGACCCAGCTGAACCATAGCTCTGTGATCTTTCACGGGGTTGTCCCAGGAAGACAAGCAAATACCCGGGGAGAAATCACTTTGGATGTTACCTTTGGAACTCCAAAGAACTATCGGACGGAGGCACTTTCCTTCGAAGTGGTCCCGTTCAAGAGCGCGTACCACGCTATATTCGGACATCCGGCTTACTGGGATTTTATGGCTCGTCCGTGTTACATTTACAATATGATGAAAATTCCAGGTCCCAATAGCATGATCACCATCAGGGGAGACCCGAGGAAAGCGCGAGAGTGCGAGGATGGAAATGCCGCCTTTGCTGAAGCCGTGTTGCATGCCTAGGAGTACCTGGAGATCAAGAAGAGCATAGATCCGTCCGAGATGCCCACGACGAAGAAGGAGGTGACAAAGCTGAATTCAGAGTTCAAGGCATCAGAAGAGACGAAGAAGACACCGTTGAAGGATGATAACCCCTCCAAGGTGACCCAGACAGGCGTAGGCCTAGATAGCGCATAGGAAAGCACGCTCGTCAAGTTCCTCAAATCAAATCAAGATATCTTCGCATGGCAGCCATCTGACAGGACCGGAGTACCTAGGGAACTTGTCGAGCACTCTTTAAATGTAAACCCGAACGCTAAACCCGTCAAACAGTCCTTACGACGTTTCGACGATGAAAATCGTAAGGCAGTAGCTAAGGAACTAGCATGGCTCGAGTTAGCTGGATTCATAGAAGAGGTCATCCACACTGAGTGGTCGGCCAATCCTGTAATGCTCCCTAAAAAGGACACCACTGATTTAAGGATGTGTGTTGATTATACTGCCTTGAGCAAGGCTTGTCCCAAAGATCCATTCGCTCTGCCTCGGATTGATCAAGTTATCAATTCTACGGCAGGCTCGGAACTCCTCTGTTTTCTCGACGCATATTCCGGTTATCACCAAATCCGGATGAAGGAATCTGACAAAGTCAAAACTTCATTCATAACCCCCTTTAGAACCTTCTGTTTTGTTACGATGCCCTTTGGGCTGAAGAACGTAGGAGTTACGTACCAACACACAATGCAGCGTTGCCTCCACGATCAAATCGGACGCAATGTGCATGCATATGTGGATGATATTGCGGTGATGTCCAAAAAGAAGGAAACATTGATTTCCGACTTGGAGGAAACATTCGCCAATCTATGAAAATACAACATAATGCTTAATCTGAAGAAATGCTTCTTTGGAATCCCAGCTGGAAAATTGTTAGGTTTCATCGTGTCTCAAAGAGGCATAGAGGTGAACCGAGACAAAATCAAGGCTATACTCAATATTTCCAGGCTAACTCGCCTGAAGGACGTACAAATACTAACTGGTTGCATTGCCACAGTCAGTCGGTTTGTAAACCGGCTCGGTGAAAGAGCCGCACCATTATACAAACTCTTGAAAAAGACCAAGGATTTTGTGTGGACCGATGAAGTTGAAGCTGCGCTACAACACCTGAAAACAGTACTCTCATCTGCTCCAATCCTTGCAGCCCCGGAACCACAGGAACCGATGTTGCTCTATCTCGCTGCGACAAACAAAGTCGTCAGTATTGTCATGGTAGTGGAGAGACCGGAGGAAAATCAGGAACACTTGGTGCAGTGTCCGACTTATTTTCTCAGCGAGGTCTTATAGAATCGAAATAGCGGTATCCGCACTATCAAAAGCTAGCTTATGGTGTGTTCTTAGCATCTCATAAGCTACGACATTAGTTTCAGGAACATCAAATTACTGTGGTGAGCACAGTGATACATTGCAAATGTATCTATACTTTTTGATGTTCCATGCTTGGTTTTATCCACTTTCTTGTGTTTTGTTCCAACTTTGGAGTACTTTTCATATGATTTCTTGGACTAACCTATTAACAAGAGCAACAGTGCCAGCTGCCTGTTTTCTGCTCTTTTTGGTTCCAGGAAAGTCAGAAAATGAATATTCTCGGAATTGGACGGGACAAAAGCCAAAGTGCGTATTTTTCCGGAAGGGATCAAGTGCCAGAATACGAGACGGAGAAGGGCCAGGGAGCCACCACACCACCTGGCCACGCGGCCAGGCCTGGCCCGCGCCAAGGGGTGGTGTGGCCGCTCCCGGCACCCCCTCGACCTCTCCTTCCGCCTATTTATTGCCCTCGAGACGAAAACCCTAAGTACCCGATCAAAAATCCACGAAAGAGTCGGTAGCCACCGTCATCTCCATCCCTAGACCGGGAGGGATCTGAAGCTCTTCCTGGCACCCTGCCGGAGAGGGGAATTCACCCTGGAGGCCTTCTTCATCACCATGCAAGCCTCTGGTGTGATGCGTGAGTAGTTCATCCTTAGACTACGAATCCATGTAGTAGCTAGATGGCTGGTTCTCCTCCTTTGTGCTTTCATGTTTAGATCTTGTGAGCTTCGTTCATGATCAAGATCATCTATTTGTAATTCTGCATGTTGTGTTTGCGGGGATCCGATGGATATTGAGATGCTATTTCATATTGATTATTGATTATATCATGTCTTTGTTATTTGTGATCTTGCATGCTTTCTGTTCTTAGTAGCTATCTTGGCCAAGTATATGCTAGCAACTCCAAGAGTTAGTATTTATGCTCGATAGTGGGTTCATGCCTCTGGTAATCTGGGGAAGTGACAGAAATCTCTAAGGTACTAGACGTGCTGTTGCTACTAGGGAGAAAACACCAATCCTTTGTTTATAGAACAATCGTATTGTTTACTTTACACGCAGTTCATAAAGCAATAATATGTTGCTTGCAACTTAATACTGGAGAGGGTTCGGATGATAACCTAAAGGTGGATTATTAGTCATAGATGCAGTTCGATGGCGGTCTATGTATTATGTTGTAATGCCCAATCGAATTTCAAAGGAGTCAAGATGATTAGTATATGCAGGTATTGCTTTCTCGGTGTTTGTCAATTGCCCCACTGTAATTTGTTCACCCAGCATGTTATCTATCTAAGGAGAGCCACCTGTAGTGAACTATGGATCCCGGTCCTTTCTCTTTGCATACAATCTATAAACTGTTTACTCCTTTGTGTTTACTTTCTGCAAACTTTTACTTCTTTCCATTCGATACGTTTAATCCTTTGTTTTCCGCAAAACATGATGAGATTGACGTGTTTACTTTCTGCAAAATTTTGCATACCTTTACTTTATGTAACACCTTTGGGGTGTTTCCTTGCTCCTACTGGTTCGATTAAACCTTGGTTTCATAACTGAGGGAAAACTTACTGCTTTGCTCATCATACCTTCCTCTTATGGTTCCCAACGAGCTCTACGTCGAACGACGAGCACATCAAGATCTTTTCTGGCGCCGTTGCTGGGGATTCAAGGACATCTTCACAAGGGGGTCCCTCATAACCAATCTCTTTACTTTGTTGTTTTTGTTTTGCTTAGTTTCTTTTTGCTTTGTTTGCTTATTTTGTTCTTCAAAAAACACAAAAAAATTAGTTATACTAGTTTGCTTTCTTATTTGAGAACACAAAAAAATGAGTACTCTTGAAAACACTAAGTTGTGTGACTTCACTAGCACCAACAACAATGATTTTATGAGCACACCTATTGCTCCACCTGTGGATGAAAATACTTTATTTGAGATAAAACCTGCTTTGCTCAATCTTGTTATGAGAGAACAATTTTCTGGTATTGGTAATGAAGATGCTGCTTCCCATCTAAATAACTTTGTTGAACTTTGTGAGATGCAAAAGCATAGGGATATAGATGGTGATATTATTAAGCTGAAATTGTTTCCTTTCTCTTTGAGAGGAAAAGCTAAAGAATGGTTGAATTCCTTAACTAGGAATAGTATTGATTCTTGGACTAAGTGCAAAGATGCTTTTATTGGAAAATACTATCCTCCTGCTAAGATTATATCCATGAGAAGTGAAATAATGAAGTTTAAACAACATGATAATGAGCATGTTGCTCAATCTTGGGAAATAATGAAATCTTTGGTAAAGAATTGTCCCACTCATGGACTGACTGCTTGGATGATCATCCAAACTTTTTATGCAGGATTGAACTATTCTTCAAGGAACCTATTGGATTCTGTTGCTGGAGGTACCTTTATGACCATCACTTTGGGTGCTGCAACAAAACTTTTGGACAATATGATGGTTAATTTTTCTGAATGGCATACTGAGAGAGCTCCAATAGGTAAGAAGGTAAATTCTGTGGAGGAAACTTCCTCCTTCAGTGATAATATTGATATTATTATGTCTATGCTTGTTAATGGGAAAGCCCATATTGGTCCAAATAATGTTCCTTTAGCCTCTTTGGTTTCTCAAGAAGGACACGTTGATGTGAACTTCATAAGAAATAAATTTTTTGGCAACAATGCTTATATGAACAATTTTGGTAACAACAATTATAAGCCATATCCTCCCAACAATGGTAATGCTTATGGAAATTCTTACAACAATAATAAGAGTGCTCCCTCTGAACTTGAAGATATGCTTAAAGAGTTTATTAGTAAACAAACTGCTTTCAACAAAACTATTGAGGAAAAACTCTCTAATGCTGAAAGAAATATAGCATCTTTGGCTGAAGCTCAATCTTCTTTGAATAAATGGCTGCTAAACCTAAAACTAATGATAATCCCTTTGCAGCTACTAATGCTATACAAGTAAGAATTGATGAAAATGTAGACTATTAGCTGAATTACATGCTAAGTGGGAAAGAGAAGATGAAATTGCTAGAAACATTAATTGTTTCTACTATCACCACCACTAGTGTTGAGGCTAGTAATAGTTCTACTACTTTGGATGATAAAGTTGATTTTGATCTTGATGGTTGCAATATCTCTGAAGTTATTAAGTTCCTACAAAAGCTTGCTCAAATTCCTAATGCTAGTGCTATGAACATGGCCTTTACAAAACACATTACCGGTGCTCTCATAAAGATTAAGGAAGAAAAGATGAAACATAAAGCTTCTATTCCTATAAAACAAGAAGATGGTTGGGAACCCATCATTAATATGAAAGTGAATGACTTTGATTTCAAAGCTTTATGTGATCTTGGCAGTAGTGTTTCTATTATGCCTAGAAGGATTTATGATATGCTTGATTTGCCTCCTCTTGAAGATTGTTATTTGAATGTCCCACTTGATGATAATGATAAAAAGAAACTAATGGGGAGTCTTAATGATTTTCTTATTATGGTTAAAGATTCCTATGTCCCCGTTGATTTCTATGTTTTGGATGTTGAATACAATGCTTCTTGTCCTATTACTTTGGGAAGACCTTTTCTTAGAACTGTTGGTGCCATCATTGATATGAAAGAAGGCACCATTAAATATCAACTCCTACTCAAGAAAGGTATAGAACACTTCCCTAAAAAGACAGAAAATATTTCTTTTTCTTCTCCTATGAAAACAAAATTTGGTCTTAATCCTTCTTCATTTGAGAACACTTGATTCTTTCTTTGCTTCTTATTCCTAACTTAAAGGCGTTAAAGAAAAATTACTTATTGGGAGATAACCCAAATTTTTTAGATGAGTCTTGGAAGTTATTACCTCTGTAATAACCTCTCTTTATCCTTTTTATTTGCTTTTTGTGCCAAGAGGAACCTCTAATGAGAGTGAAGTAATGATTGGGAAAGTTGCTGTCCCGAAACAGATTTTTGTGCTTCACCGTAAACATTCGTCCGAGAGATCTGTATGTCGGATTGAGATGCAATGTTTTGTGCTTCTGCCCCAGGTTGTTATCTAACTTTCGTTAGTTCAACACTTTTTGATTGGAGCAACAGAAGGTCTTCGAAAAAATTCGTCTTCACCTACTGGTCTGTTTTGACAGATTTCTGCCATTTTCTGCATTTGCTTCTTGTGTGTTCCTTTTTGAGTTCTTTTGGGGAATTGAGCTTTTTGAGGGAAGTGCTACAGTAGCTAGTGTTCTAATGGAAGTTTATTTGGTGTTATAACTGAACCTTAAGACTTATTTATCTTAAGTGCACTAATGCTGCTAATAAAGATTGTGTGAAGTTTTGTATGAAGGAAAATTTTCAGGTGTATGGAAGGAATGAGTAATGAGATGAAGGATGGACTAAAGGTCAAGCTTGGGATGCCACGCGTGTCACCCCAAGAAATATCCAAGAATTACAAGCGTCAAAGCTTGGGGATGCCCAAGGCATCCCCTTCTTCATCAATAAAAATCCCAGGTTTCTTTCAAACGCTTCATTTTTATTTTTTCATGCACAGTTGTGTTGTTCTTGGAGCGTCTTCTTTTTCGTTTTCGTTTTGGTTTTTTAGCTTGCTTGGTTTTCTTAGTTTTCTGAATAAATTGGTTGGACCCCTCTTTCATAAATTGGTTTGCAAATGGTTTGGTTTGGGTTGGAAAAGAGTAGGAAAGTTCATGCTTATGTGGTAAAAAGAGCTTGTTTTTGACTGTGGCCTATGCTTTGTCATACCATTCTTGATATTGTTTTGGCTTTATGCTTAGTATTCTTTGCTGTAGCATGACTTGTTATAAACAATTCATATTGCTTAATGTGCCTTGGATGAATCATGCGTTGTTTTAGCATATTAAAGCATAGTATAGTGGTATTCTCCTTTGATGCTTTATTTGGGTTGACTTGGTGCATGCTCACACCATGTTATGACTATCCAAAGTCACTATAGCCTTTAAGATCCTTTAGTTTTCAACTTGTAGTATCACTTTATGCTTTGATCAATGATGTTTTGTCGCTCTGCATGATTATGGCCATTATTTCTCTCTTAGTTTGTCGCTCCCAGTCTTTTGCTAGCCTCCACAACAAAGTATGAGTTCCACTCATGCATCCAACTCCCTAAACCAAGTTATTCCAAAGATTCCACCATACCTATCTACTATCTTATGCTATTCCAAGTATATTCATGCTTTTTTTTACCTTCCACTTGTTATGAGAAAACTAGTGATTAAAGCTCTCATGAACTTGATGGCACACATTACTTTACTTGCCCTTAATAAACTTGAACCATTGTGTCTTCTATGTTGTATATGCTTGCACTTATTTGTTGGGAATTAACAGAACCATGTTTTCATGGGGAACGCTTTCAACATTGCACTTGGTACTTGTACCTAGTTGATATCATGCTCTTTTGTATATGGATGCCGTGGGTGTGAAATTAAAGGGGAGCTTGTAAGTCCATGGAGTTATGTATATGTGTTAGAGAAACGCCTGGGCCGCTGGTCTAATTCATGCTGACATGGTGGCAACCTGCAGCGTAACCATAATGAGTTGTCTATGAAGCATTCTTCTTATAAAAAAAAGAGTCCTATATTGAGAAAAAAAGAGAAAAAAAGAGATACTATGAAAAGAGGAAAGAGAGAAAAAATCACCATATTCCCATGGTAAATAAGAAGAATGTTGAGATGCTCGTTGTCTGCTTGCCTTGTCATTTTGATATGGGGATTCTTCCGTATCATCGGGCAAGGGGTACCCCATTGGCAGTTCTCAATGATAGACATGTACTTACAATGACAAGAACTTACAGGTGACTAAACTTGAGTAGCATGAGTAGCGGCCCTCGTATACAAGGGACATGAGATTTCTGACTTATACTTCGTCAAGCATGTACACCATAGTTTGTTCAGTTTAACCTTAATCACTTCAAGATGCTTATGATAGGGGCAATGAGAGCTGAAAGCTATAAGTACCATAATTTTTGGAAGCTCTTTATGAGACTTGAATCCCTACTTCCTTTTACAAAGGCCTTTCTTCCACCATTATATTGAGTCTCCACCTTCTACCTTTATGCACCTACTTTGAGAGCATAGTGGCCATTCTTAGTTCTATGTGCATTGTCCGAAGACTAGTTGATTGATGCATAACTTGATATTTCTTGTTTTAAACTATTGTATCTAGTCACTCTTATGAACTTTGAAGGTGTCCTATGCATTTATATTTGCTACTCTATCGAGGGCAGAGCTGAATACTATTATGCCATGCTTTCTTTATGTGAAACAAACAAACGTCTTGCAAAGCATGTTATTCATGAATCTTTTGTTTGTGCCTTTTCATGTTGCATCATAGATTCTTTGCTTATTGCTAGAACTTTGTCTTTCATGTTATGATTGAAGTACTATGATCCCAGCTTTGAATATTTTATAAATACTTTGATCAAGTCTTTGATGGTGCATGTCACCTCAAAAATTATTCTATCTTTTTATCACTTACCTACTCGAGGACGAGCAGGAGTTAAGCTTAGGGATGTTGATACATTGCAAATGTATCTATAATTTTTGATGTTCCATGCTTGGTTTTACCCACTTTCTTGTGTTTTGTTCCAACTTTGGAGTACTTTTCATATGATTTCTTGGACTAACCTATTAACAATAGCCACAGTGTCAGCTGCCTGTTTTCTGCTGTTTTTGGTTCCAGGAAAGTCAGAAAATGAATATTCTCGGAAATTGACGGGAAAAAAGCCAAAGTGCCTATTTTTCCAGAAGGGATCAAGTGCCAGAATACGAGACGGAGAAGGGCCAGGGAGCCACCACACCACCTGGCCGCGCGGCCAGGCCTGGCCCGCGCCAGGGGGTGGTGTGGCCACTCTCGGCACCCCCTCGGCCTTTCCTTCCGCCTATATATTGCCCTCGGGACGAAAACCCTGAGTACCCGATCAAAAATCCACGAAAGAGTCTGTAGCCGCCTTCATCTCCATCCCTAGATCGGGAGGGATCTGAAGCTCTTCCTGGCACCCTGCCGGAGAGGGGAATTCACCCTGGAGGCCTTCTTCATCACCATGCAAGCCTCCAGTGTGATGCGTGAGTAGTTCATCCTTGGACTACGGATCCATGTAGTAGCTAGATGGCTGGTTCTCCTCCTTTGTGCTTTCATGTTTAGATCTTGAGAGCCCCGTTCATGATCAAGATCATCTATTTGTAATTCTGCATGTTGTGTTTGCGGGGATCCGATGGATATTGAGATGCTATTTCAGATTGATTATTGATTTTACCATGTCTTTGTTATTTGTGATCTTGCATGCTTTCCGTTGTTAGTAGCTATCTTGGCCAAGTAGATGCTAGCAACTCCAAGAGTTAGTATTTATGCTCGATAGTGGGTTCATGCCTCTGATAATCTGGGGAAGTGACAGAAATCTCTAAGGTACTAGATGTGCTGTTGCTACTTGGGAGAAAACAACAATCCTTTGTTCATAGAACAATCGTATTGTTTACTTTACACGCAGTTCATAAAGCAATAATCTGTTGCTTGCAACTTACTGGAGGGGGTTCAGATGATAACCTGAAGGTGGATTATTAGTCATAGATGTAGTTGGATGGCGGTCTATGTATTATGTTGTAATGCCCAATCGAATCTCAAAGGAGTCAAGATGATTAGTATATGCATGTATTGCTTTCTCTGTGTTTGTCAATTGCCCCGCTGTAATTTGTTCACCCAGCATGTTATCTATCTAAGGAGAGCCACCTCTAGTGGACTATGGATCCCGGTCCTTTCTCTTTGCATACAATCTATAAACTGTTTACTGCTTTGTGTTTACTTTCTGCAAACTTTTACTTCTTTCCATTCGATACGTTTAATCCTTTGTTTTCCGCAAAACACGGTGAGATTGACAACCTCATCGCAAGTTGGGGACAAAGTTCTGTGGTTGTGTTGTGCAGGTCTCCATGTTGCTACTAGCACCGGTAGTGCGCCCTGCCAAAAAGCTCAGCTAGTAACACCTTTGGGGTGTTTCCTTGCTCCTACTGGTTCGATTAAACCTTGGTTTCATAACTGAGGGAAAACTTACTGTTGTGCTCATCATACCTTCCTCTTGGGGTTCCCAACGAGCTCTACGTCGAACGACGAGCACATCACATAGCTTCCATGAGAGATATAATCAACAAAAGTGACGCCACAGAACGCGTCGCCAAATGGGGCATAGAGCTCTCAGCTTTCGATATTGAGTACAAACCTCGGACAACAATCAAATCCCAAATCCTTGCCGACTTTGTTGCTGATTGGACAGAGACGAAGGAGAATATGACCCTCCCTGAGTCGGAATATTGGACCCTACATCTTGATGGGTCTAAGGCTCGCGGGGGCTCGGGGGCTGGCGTGGTGCTCAAATCTCCCAATGAGATAAACTTTTATACGTGTTTCAGATCCACTTCACAGCGACAAATAATATTGCCGAGTATGAAGCACTGTTGCATGGAATCCAGATTGCTAAGGATATCGGCATCCGACGTTTGATGTGTTACGGAGATTCGGATCTTGTTGCTCAGCTTGTGTCGGATATTTGTAATGAAAATACACACATGGCATTATATAAAGCTGTCGTGGATGATTTATCTAAATCGTTCGAAGGGTTTGAGGTTCAACACATCCCTTGAGCAGAAAATGAGGAAGCAGATGCATTATCTCGAATAGGCTCTACATGGAAAGAGGTCCCGGATGGCGCTTTTTTAGAGCACCTCAAAGTTCCCTCAATAAAGGGAGTGGACGAGGAATATCCGACCAAATCCGACTCACCTCTAATAGCAGTTCTAGCTGTAATTCCTAGCTGGACTCAACCCTACCTCGACTATTTGGTAGATGACAAATTACCCGAAGACGAAGTTCTGAGCCGGCAGATCATCTGTCGAGTAAAATCCTATACTGTAGTTATTGGTGAGCTCTATAAGCGAAGTGTGTCTAGGGTCTTTCAGCGCTGCGTATCTCCAGAATAAGGAGTGGAAATCTTAAGAGAAATCCACGAAGCTGAGTGTGGTCACCATGCTGCAGCCAAATCTTTAGTGCCAAAAGCTTTCCGACACGGTTTTTTCTGGCTTACAGCCAAGGCAGATGCCGAACGGTTGGTCAAGACGTGCAAGGGCTGCCAAAAGTACGCCAAACAATCTCACGTTCCGGCTGATCAGCTGCGAACAATACCTATAACATGGCCTTTTGCGGTCTGGAGGCTTGACATGGTAGGACCGTTTAAACGGGCTCCAAGTGGATTTACTCACCTCTTAGTGATGGTGGATAAATTCACCAAATGGATTGCAGCTAAATACGTCACTAGTTATGATGGAGCAACAGCCAAAAGATTTGTAGAGGATGTTATAATCCGGTATGGTTATCCGCATAGTATTATCACGGACAACAGGAGTAATTTCTCTATGGGAGAACTTGCCGAATTTTGCAACGAACAAAATATCCGGCTTGATATTGCGTCAGTCGCACATCCGCAGGCTAATGGACAAGTCGAAAGAGCAAATGGTTTAATCCTACAAGGCCTAAAACCGAGACTCGGAGCACCACTACGACGTGCTGCGGGGGCTTGGGTAGAGGAATTACCTTCTGTAATATGGAGTTTACAAACAACTCCGAACAGGTCAACCAGATACACACCTTTCTTCTTGGTATATGGCGCAGAAGTAGTTCTTCCTAGTGATTTGATTCACACTTCTCCTCGAGTGGCCGCGTATATTAAATAGGATGCCGAGATTTCTCGACAAAATGATCTTGAATTAGTCGAAGAAGTTCGCGTCGTTAGTGAAATGAGATCAACAGCCTATCAGCAGAAGTTACGCGAGTATCATAGCTAGACAGTCAGAAACAGATCTTTCAAGAAGGGCGATCTGGTTCTCCAGCTTGTGCAACAAAGAAAGCACAAACTTTCCCAGTATGGGAAGGGCCATTTTTAGTTAGTTGAGTACTGCACAATGGTTCATACTACCTAACTGATATGAGACCAGTCAAAGAAAGACCTCCTACTAAGAAGAGAAAGAGAGCTGGAGGCAGTACAAATCCTGATGAGTTAGACAGACCATGGAATATTGCTCAGCTATGTCCCTTTTATTCTTAGTTTATCCTTCTTTTTAATCATATATGTGTACATGTTTTGTGAGAAATAAAAGTTTTGGTTGCCTCAAGTTTTTCTGAGAAGTTTTTACCATCTTATTTCCGAATGATCATGTCACAGTCAAAAATCCTAGAATACTTGAAAGTACTTTATGCTCATGTTCGTTCTGGTTTAGATTTCCGATTCTAAAATTGCTACCTTCGGGTATAAATCTATATTTCCTAGTCTATACTTTGGTTAGTTTTCTGATTGCTAGATGCGGGTATTTTCCAAGTAGTGAATTGTTGGTACTGGAAGCCGGCTTTGTTTTAGAGTTTAAACTAGTTAAGCAATTGAGCTCCGTTGCTTGGCAAAGTTTCCGTGCTGAAAGTTTAGCCGGCTCACGAAAGGGACGAGGCGGAAAGCCAGATAAACGATAAGTACAGACAAAAAAGTACAAGTACTTATGCAAACATTTCAGGCACACAAAAATTTAAGCCAAAATTGCTGAATAGATAAAAACTTAGCACTATCAAAAGAATTACACTACTTATTTACAGACCCATAATGTTTTCAGAATAACACATCTGTTTCTTTCTGGTGACTTATGATGCGGGAGGAGAGATAGGAGCTGCCGGCTCGCTGGACACATCAGCCACACCTTGATAACGACCTGAGATATCCAAATCCGATATGGTTTGTTCATCGTTAGAAACATCGGCTGCTTCTTCGGGAGGCGGAGGCGGCGTGTCCACGCGGGTGAAGAAAGGAGTGTCGTAGTAGAATACCCTCTGGTTAAATCAGCTACGTGGCACCCATATCCGGCGCAGGAGTCCATGATGGCTTTGTTATCTTGCTTCTGGCCGTCTTCGTCCACAGTAGAATACCCTCTGGTCACTTGCCAGATCTCCATGCTTCCATGGTGGCTTATGACCATTGTGAGAGCGTTCTGCGTTGCGGATCACGCGTAGGACATGTTACAGTCCTGGACAAGCTGCGACATCTCCTTTGCCTTGTCCCACACCTGAAAGTCGGACATTCTATGCATATCTAGAACCTTGAGAGCTTCGCCAATATCCTCGATGGATTGGCGAAAGTCATGAAGTAAATCACCGACTTGGGTAAGCCAGTGGGTGCGAGGCTCGGCAGAGGTGGAGTCTGTCAAGTTCAGAGGACCTGTGCATATAACACAAAACGGTTAAATAAATCCGACATTGAAAGAGTTAAAGAATGTAAACAAGTCAGAAAGATGGAAACATACGGAAGATGACATCATCAACTTTGGTTTTCTCCTCACGAAGACTCTGGAGTGCAGCCTGGAGCACCTCGGAAAGGACCTTCTCTCTAAATAGCTCGTCGTTGAGATCCGAGATTTTCTGCTCATGGAGTGCAATCTTGCGATCATGCTCCACGGTGGCCATGGAGGAGGATTCGAGAACTTGAGCAATGCTCTTCTCATGATCCGCCTTAAGCCGGTCTAGCTCTCGGCGGAGATCCTTGTTTTCCACCACCAAGGTCTTCAGATTCTCGGCCTCTTCGATCATAGCACATGACTGCTTTACCAGTACTGTAAGTCAAAAAGAACAACGGTTCAACAAAAATATTCGACTATGAAAAATCAAGACAAGGTTTGAGTCTCGGAAAGTTTACCTTCAGCCTCATCCTTGGAAACTTTAAGCTCAACATTTTTAAGTCGGAGAGCTTTGATCTCTCTCCGCTTATAGCAGATATTCTTCAACAATTCCTGGTTATATGAATTCACTTTCTGTAAGTCAGAATACCTAGAGTCAGAAGTCTACTAAAGACTCGGGCTAATATTGTTGCTAATATCAGCACATGCCTTGGGGGCTACACTAGTTCATTCTTTGGCATCCTAAGGAAGCATAAACTCGTATTGTATATCCAACTTCATACTTGGGGGCTAGAGGATATGATAAAAGTACCATAAATAAAAACGTGAGTTGGAATTCTGACTTACATGATCACCTCAGTGGTAACCTTCTCGGCGAGGGTGAGTGGAATAACCGGAGGTGGTGGAAGCACACCAGCTCTTAACCCCTCGTCGCGAAGGCTGAATTGTTCAAGAAGTTGGGAGTAATTGACGTCCTCCACTTCTTGTGCTTCTTCTTCGGAAGAAATGGTTCGGCTTTCAAGGCATTCCTTCGCCAACCGTTGGATCTCCTCTGCAGATTTGTGAGATAAGCCAAATTTGGCAAGTCCTGGATTTCTCAGGAGGTTGTCGGTGAAAACTTCTGTTGAGGGATCATTACCCGAAGAGGGTTCACCCTTATCCAAACCTGAGTCACCCATGGTGACGTCAGTCTGCGACTCAAGGATCGCTGGCCCTATTGAGGGAGCCGGATCTTCTGCAACAACCGGAGATGGAGTAATCACCGACACTGCGGGAGGTTGAGGGGTAGGAGTCGGAGGAGCCACGGCAGGAGAAGCCATAGTTAGCTTCGTCTGACGCAGGGGCTTCGAGATAGTTCCCTTCCCCTTGCCCTTGATGAGCTGCTTAGCTCTAAGAAAGTAATAGAATGAAGAACATTATATCTCAGAAGAAATCATGAGTAAAGTACAAAGGCGGAAGTTGTGTGGAACGTTACCTCTTCACAACTAGCACTTCCCTTTGTGCCGATGGCCACTGTCGGAGCTTTGCGCTTCCTGGGCACAACGTCCGGCAGTGGGACCAGTTCCTCCTCCTGAGAAAACTCGGGAGGATATCCCTCGATAGGAGCCAATTTCGACTCGGGGAGGTCGACAAGCTGAAAAGCAGATAATATCTCAGTGTTGCGAAATAACTTAAAAGGTGAAACACATAAAAAGGGTTTATTGCTAAAGCTTACCGGCACTACGGGGTCTTCCGCTGTATGCATGTCCAGGGACAAATCCAGAATCTTTCTCTCGATCCGCTCCTTTATCAGACATTTGATTTGGCTTATGTAATCTTGTGGCTTTAAAGCCTTGGAGCTGATACGGAGGGAGTCCTTTTTCGACACCATGATGGAATACATTAGTCGGTCGCCGTGGTGCTGGAGAGGCTGGATCCGGCGTGCCACCCAAGACTGGACCAAGTCGGACCCTCTCAGGCCCTTGTGCTTCATCAGGTATTCAATCCGCCTTTTGGTGAGAAGCAGATCGTCACTTAGATCTGGGGCAACCTCGTCCCAAGATGGTTGAGGCATTGCGGCTCCATCAACGAAAGCCGGCAAAGCATTGGCTTTGCCGGGAGCGGGAATATCCTTATGATAGAAAAAGGTAGCCAGGCATTGTTTGACCGACTCACTAGCTAAAATCCGAGGATAACCGCACTCACGTCTAACTGAAAGACTAATTGTGCCAGTAATGTAAGGATTACCGGCGGTGATAGAGTTTCTCCGGACATGGAAATAGTACCGGAAGAGAGTGAGACTCGGCCTAATGCCAAGGTACCCCTCGCACAAAGCCACATAGGTGCTCGTCTCTAAGATAGAGTTCGGGGGGAGATGGTGCAGTTGAACGCCATAATGCTCTATCACCTCAGAAAAGAAATCTGAGGGAGGAAAGGAGAAACCTCTGTCGAGGTGGGTGCCGAAGTGCACTCGCTTGCTGTTGCGAGGGTTTGGGATGTCCTCGCCAAAGCCGCTCCGCCAATCACCGGCGTGGAGGAGCCCTTCTTCTTCTACGCCCCAGAGCTTCTCATCGTCAAGGACGCACGGGATCCAGACCCCGCGATTGCTCTCTTTTTCGCTAGTGCTGCTGTCGCCACCGTCGCTGCTGCGCCGGAAGTTGAAGAGGAAGCCATTTTCCTAGTGCGCCGGTTACCTTGGATGAGCGGCGTTGGAAATTTCTGGGGGCAAGGAAGCTCTGTGCGCGTGGGAGAAGTGGAGGAGAAGGAAACGGCATAGGAATAGGTGAAGAAGATGAGGAAAAATAATCCTCACCCCTTATAACCGCCGAACCGCGCCAAGATTCGTGCAAATGACACAGTACACACGCAACGCGTCGTGGAAAGAACTAGGAAGCCCCCATGCGATGATTACGTCGCCTCAATCTCCACGCACGAATTGAAACGGCGCCTCGGTTCCGCAAACGGCGGGCCCACCAACGGTCGTGCTGACAGGAGATGTCTGTCAGTGACGTGACTTGACCATGACTGGTGTCAGATGACGTCAGAGACCAAGTTCCAGCTTAGTTTGAATATCAAGAAAGAAATCCGAATAACGTGCTGTTAGGTCTGACTTATTTTTGAGACCCGGATCATATCTTTTGTTTTGAAGTTTTAGGAACCCTTCAAGATTCTGCAAGCCGAAGATCAAGCTAGACGATGATGAATCTGACTTTGGATCTTGGAGACTTCCGAGGGCTGTTGTTGGGGATATACTTTCTGGGTATCCTCACAGTTCCTCACTGACCAGGGTGGCCCACTTCGGGCTAGAGCTTTGCTTCACGGGAGGCCTAGTCAGGGAGAAGAGACGGAGTCCATTCCGGCTATGGGAAGGCCCAGAAGACTTACCGACATAGGCCCATAGTGTTACTTGTAGTTCCAGATGTACTCTATAACCGACTCTTAGTCGTAGCCGGATAGATCTCTCCTGTAAACACTAGGCCGGATATCTATATACACCGTCCTAGGGAGAGCCTTTAGGGCAACACAATAGTCTACAATCTCAACTCGCACAGGCGAACCCTTGTAACCCATATTCTGGCGCTGCCATATTACTGGATTGCTAGCAGGAGTAGGACCCGTCCAAAGTCAGTCGATTCGAACCTGGGTAACCTTGTGTGCTCACCGTCCCGGAACACCGTACGTATCACACCCCTCTCTTCCGCACGCCTCGAGCACCCCCTCATGGCGTACTTGTCATCAATCCAACGACAAATAGGGCAAAACACAAGGTAACATAGAAAAAATGGATCTTCTTGTACAGCTGGTAGGTCACGTAAGCATCTATGGCTACGTACTTCAGGTTTATATCAGACAATGGCCACTCGTCCTAGAAATCGTGCCTATCCGTAGGGAAATCTTCCTTCATTATATCGTACGACTCATCGAGGATTCTAGTTGCGAGTGATGCCATTCCATCATTCCTCGACCCCCCTAGGATCTTGCCAAGACGCTGCATATCGATCCAGTTGTGCGCAGGAATTATAATTCCCTCTCGATAAAATTTTGAAAAATCAGTTGTATTGTCGAAAGTGCATAAAAAAATTCCCTTTTCAACAAGGAACTAGCGCACATCCGGACAATTCCTGTCAGTCCTGAAAGTATGTAGTTTGTCATCACCAAAATTTGTAACTACAAATATTTTGTCAATGCAAGATCATCATCTGAATATAATTTTGAAAACTTTAGTAAATGCAAGATCAAGACTCTCAAAACATTGTCTTATCATAATTTATTTTGTCCTAAATAAAATCCAGTAGTTGCAAGATGCACAAATGGATAAAGAACAAGAGGAGAAAACCCTAAAAGCGGTTAGCTACAGAGAGCACATCTACAAACCGGGAGAGGTGGTAGACGAGGACGTGTTTCCTCATGGCTAGCTGAACGACGGCGACTTCACTCCCTTCATATGGGTGCTCCAGGGTGTACTCGAGGTCCAATTCCACAAACTTGTCCTCGTCTTTCTCAAGCCAACCCTCGTACATCCTTAGGACACGCACCACTTTCTCCTCCTCGTTGGTGTAGACAACGTCTATCTTCTTATTGTCATGGGTAGTGAAGCTTGTCTCTAGAGTGCGACGACCTTCCATGGTGGCAAGGAGAAGATGGGAAGAAGACATATGACAAGAAGAAGAAGAGTGGTTTCTGCGAGGCAGGGGAACAGTGGAACCGTCAATGCTCTTTTAAGGTAGTGGTTAACGACGAGGACGGAAGTCCAAGGAGAGACGCGTGGCGGTGGCCGTTACAGCTTCTGAGTAAACAAAAAATAATAATAACGCCGATATATGTGCCCTGTTTTGTCACGTCAATACACTGGGCAAGGGGTGTTGTCCTGTCCACTGTGCAAGCGCTGCAAGCCTACGTGACAGCCACCCCTCCTAAGCGACGGGACCGACATAATGGCGAGAACTGACAGGGGGCCCAACTTGACGACCGTTAGCCTGATATTTTGTATTGAAATGTAAAGTTGAATTCGTGCCAAAAAAGACCCTCTGAGTATTTGGCACGCCAACTTTGGGCAACACAGCTGATTGTAAGCAACTTGGGTACCGCGTTGCGTGGACACCCCAACTTTCAGGCCACAAAATGATATTCTCCCTACGGCTGTTGCTTTGTTGGCGGAAAAGCCTATGGTGCTGTGGAAAACGAGCATCCTGGAGAGGGGCCTCACACACAAGCTAGGCCGCGAGCTGGAGAAGCCTGCGCACATAAGCACTGGTCTGCGCATCATCCCGGTTGCCAAGTGAGTTTGTCATTCGTTAATTTTCTGTAGTTTGCTGCTTTTGGGTTTTTGCACAACACTGATCATGGTGAATTCACAGGGGCAGTGCCAAGTAGATCCATCGTCCTACGGTGCCCAAAGTTCCACCGGTCGGCATCGAGGTAGGCGATGACTCTTCTCGGAAGAAGAGGAACGCGGTCACTATCGAGGCGTCGGCTGAAGGCGCGAAGAAGACGAAAGAGGGCAAGCCCATTGGAGAAAGGGCCTTTAGTGAGGGAGACTCCTCAGTTCCTTTTGGAGAAAGGGTGACCACCGGCGTGGAGCCAGGCAATGTGGACCTCCCTTCAGAAGCTTCAGTACCGGTCACCAGCACACCAGGGGCAACGGCCGCAACGTTCCCACTCTTCATGGCGAGGGCCTTTGGCATGGCGGATGAAACTCAGTCGCCACAAATTCCTAAGATCATCGACAATGACGTCGGGAAGCATCGCGGGCGCATGCCATTTCTGGTGCCCTCAGTGGACACCATCGAGCTTCATCGCATGCTGGGGGACGGAATCCAAGAATGTCTAGTCCTCGAGGGTCTACTCGCTGAATTCCAGCGGCTAGACACTTAAAACATTGATTGTCCAGTCCCCGTGGGTCTAGTCGCTGAATTTCAGTGGCTAGACACTCAAACTTTGATTGTCCTTGTTCTGACTTGAGTTTTGTGTTCAGGGTTTGTAGAATGAGTCGTCTGAGTAGCTGGGATTGGCTGGAGCGCGACTTGCGAGTTGCTCAGGAGGCCAATCGGCGGCTCCAAGTGACTGCAGGTTAGTTGCCCTCTCTTGCAAGTTTTTGAATTCTTGTAACTGTACAATTTGTTTATTGTGGGTTTCTTTGTTGTAGATGAGCACGTCACCACACTTGCCAAGGCCCGCGAGGGTTATGTTCCAATCGCCAATCTGGATGCAGCAAAGTTTTCGGCGTCCACCATAGAAGAACGGGCCGGCTTGCTGTCGAAGGAGCTACAGACGGCGAAGGCTGCAACGACCACAATGGAAGGGCGGGCCAGCTTGCTGGCAAAGGAGATGGAGGTGGCGAAGGCCTCGATGACTTCCTCTGAAGAAAGGGCCAAGGCCGCAGTCATCGCGATGGAGGTGGAGCGGAAGGCCTCCAACTCGATCATTGTCGGCTTGCAGGGGAAGCTCTTCGCGCTAGAAAAGTTCGTCACGGACAACTACCGCACGCTTCTTGGTGAGGCTTTTTTCCTTTGTCTTTGATTCTTGTTTTGCCGGTGGCGAGTTCTGTATTTGTGGCGAGTCTCCGAGCGGCCGAGTCCCCGAGCGGGCGAGTCCCCGAGCAGTTGAATCCCCGGTTTATTTTTCCGCATGATATTTGATTTTCTGACGTTGCGACTGTAATAGGTCAAGGAGATCCGGTGGTGCAGACGTTCTATGCGGAGCGGTGCATGATGGTGGTGGTGAACGTCACCACAGCATCACTGATGTGCGTCCGGGCCATCCTTCAAGGTATTTCTCCCACCGAAGTAATTCTGGGGGGATTGACCAAGGTGTGGTGGTACCTCGAGGAAGCACCCGCGGTCGTCGATTGGATGACGCGATCTGCATTCCACCGCGGAGCCACGACGGCGTTGATCCTTGGACTCGCGCACTTCCCCAATGATTTTGATCTCGACGATGTCACCAGTGGGTACCCCTCGATGACTGGTACAGTGGAGATTGCGGAGGTCCTCGGGATGGCCACCAAGGCCGCCCTATTCGCAGAGCATGTGTTGGCGATGGGCAGTCTGCTGCCTTATTAGGAGATGCTGGTGCCGCTGAACGACCCCGAGCTGACGCACCACAACCTCAAGTCGACGCAGCCATTCTGGTCGTCACTCGTGAAGCAGTTGATGACCTACCTGACGAATCCATGGGAGCCTTTCGTCTAGGTCAAGGGTGATGGTGGCGCCTCCTCGTCCAAGCCTGCAGAATGAAGAATTGCCTGGAGGCATGAATTAGCGTGGCGATTGGCCGTTTTGTAAATTGTTTTGATGATGAACAATGTATTTTTTTCACTTTGTGAAAATGTCAATCGACTCGCATTTGGCTTTGTGATTTTGGATTGTGCGAGTCCCTGAGAGCATCCGTCCTTTTTTGGGATTGACCTCGGATATGTGTTTGTTGATTTGTATTAGGTTGTTAGGTTAACCGAGGTCGACTCGCCGTGGCTCATGGAGCCAGTCGCTTCGTGACCCCAAGGGGTTCTCTATACTTCGTGTTTTCCCTAAACGCGAACATGGTTGGTTAGGCGAGTCCCCGAGCATGGTACTTAACCGTTCTAGTCGCATGCCCATGGTAGGTGAGGATGTAGTATGTTGTTTGTAACATGTATCTCCTCCTAACTTGAAAAGTTAGTCGCGCGGTGAGTCTAGGGAAATCTCTCATACTTTGTGTGTTCCCAAGCCGCGTTAGGGTCATTTTGGATGAGTCCCCGAGAGCGGTACTGTATCTTTCGAGTCGCTTTGTGTGATGGTGAGGAGGACGAGGCGTTGTGGGAAGCGGAGTCGGTGGTCTTGGCTCGAAAAGCTAGTCGAGTGGGGCGACTCTGATGGTGGCTCTCGTTTGGCGTTTTCTTGGACAAATCAAGGCCTGAATATTTCCAGTGCCCTTGAATCGCACTAGTTAGCCTTGTAGGTCGCTTGACTACCATGATTGGCATATTGTTGTACATACGAGTGCGATTGGCACAAGAAAAGGCGAGTAGACACAATTTCTGGGAGCCAGATTTTTATTCCATCATGTGGAAGCTAAGTACAAGTTTTAGTTCTATGTATATCACTTCCAGAGGAGACTCACATTCCATGGCCGCTCGATGTCGAGCTGGCCGTCACATTTAATGTTGATGAGGTAATAGGCGTTGTCGCCTAGGACTCTCCCTATGGTGAATGGCCCCTCCCGTAGGGGGAGAGAGCTTATGCATGCCCTTCTTGTCCTGAATCAGTCACAGGATCAGGTCACCTTCCTGGAAGGTGCGAGTCCATACTGGGAGGCTATGGTAGCGGCAGAATCCATGCTGGTAATTGGCGGTGCGGGAGCGAGCCAGGTCACGGGTTTCATCAAGAAGATCGACCCCGTTTTGAAGGGCGATCTTGTTTTCCTCTTCTGCATAGTGCATGACTCGAGGCAAGTCATGTTCTAGGTCGGTCGGCATGACGGCTTTGGCACCATACACCATGAAGAAGGGTGTGAACCCTGTCGATCGGTTGACGGAGGTGCGAATGCCCCATAGCACGGAAGGGAGCTCTTCGACCCAGCATCTTAGGCTCCACTCGAGAAGGACCTGCAGTGTTGGGTTGATACCCTGGAGGATGCTTTGGTTGGCATGCTCTTCTTGGCCGTTCGATTCCAGGTGTGCAACTGAGGCAAGGTCGAGTCGAATGTTGTGCTCCTCAAAGAAGTTAGCCATGGCGCCCTTGGCGAAATTGGTGTCGTTGTCCAGTAGATTAGCTCGTAGAGGAACTTGGTGGCGGTCTTGCCGTCGCATTTCCTGATCGGCTTCACCATGACCCAATTGGTGAATTTGTTGATGGCGACCAAGAGGTGGGTGTAGCTTGACGGAGCTTTTTTCAACCGGCCCACCATGTCTATGCCCCTTACGGCGAATGGCTAGGTGATGGGAATGGTCTTAAGGGGCAAACCAGGGATGTGCGCCTGGTTGTTGTACTTCTGGCACTCGACACATTGTTGGACAATGTCGGTGGCGTCAGCGTATGTAGTGAGTCAGTAGAAGCTATGGCGCATGGCCTTGGTGACTAGCGACCGGGCTCCAGCGTGGTGGCCATAGTCGTCAGTGTGGATGTGTTGTAGGATCTTGCATCATTCTTCTGTCTGCACGCAGTGTTGGAACACGCTAGTCATGCTGCGCTTGTGGAGTTCACCGTTGATGATGATGAAGGATTTGCAGTGGCGGACGATCATCCGTGCCTCGGTCTTGTTGTTGAGCAGGATCTTGTGCTTGAGGTAGGCGACGTAGGGCGTGGTCCAGTCGCTGGGTTACGTGATCATGGTGACTAGAGCAGGCTCAGGCTGCAACGGTATGCCAATGTCAATTTCCTTCGAGGGGAGACTGATGGCTTGTCGATGATGCTGAGGAAGACGCCCTAGGGTGGCGTTTGGCATCCCGACCCGATGCGCGAGAGTGCGCCGACCTCCTCATTATTGTGTTGGTCGATCCATTCGACGGAGTAGCTGGCAAAGTAGCCCCCCAACTGGTCCATCGCTTGGCGGTATGCTATCATGGTGAGGGTGACAACATCGCAGGTGCCAGCGAGTTGTGCAATGATGAGGTCGTAGTCGCCATAGCACCTTAGGCGATTAATGTTCATCTCCTTGGTAGCTCGCATGCCGTGGAGGAGGGCCTCATACTCATCCATGTTGTTGGTGCAGGGCGTGAAGTTGATTTGTAGCATGTATCGGAGTTTGTCGCCTTTGGGGGAGGTGAGTACAATCCCAGCTCTAGCGCCATCGTTGTTCTTGGAGCCATCGAAGTGGAGCAACCAGTAGTGGAGGGAGGGCAGCTTCTCTGGCTGTTGTGCCTCTTCCCAATCGGCGAGGAAATCGGCCAGGGCTTGTGACTTGATCGCTTTGCACGGTTCATACTTGATGTTGTGGACGCCGATTTCAACGGCCCACTTGGCGACTCGCCCAGTCGCGTCACGGTTGTGGATGATGTCCTACAGCGAGCAGAGGAGACAACCGTAATGGGGTGCTCCTGGAAGTAGTGTGGGAGCCTTCTTTGGGCTCGGAAGACTGCGTAGACCAGCTTCTTGTACTGCATGTAGCGTTGCCTCGACTCGGTGAGGACCTCACTGATGTAGTAGACGGGGCACTGCACCATTACAGTGCTAACGACTCGACTGGAGGCCGCGATGTAGGTGAACATTGGCTCCTTGTCCATGGGGGAAGCTAGTACTGGTGCCATGAGCAGCACCTCCTTGAGCGCTTGAGCGCGTTGTCTACTTCATCATCCCACATGAATGCGGGGTTCTTCCGGATAGATCGGTAGAGATACATTGCCTTCTCAGCAAGCCGGGGGATGAAGCGACTGAGATTCGTGACTCGCTCGACCAACTTCTAGACGTCGCACGGGCACTCGAGATTTCCGAGTCATGCGATGGTGTCAATTTTGGTGGGGTTTGCTTTGGTGCCTCGTTTGGAGACCACGTACCCCAGGAGCTATCTGGTGGCCACGCCGAAGGTGTATTTTCCTGGGTTGATCTTGATCTTGTACTTCCGCAGATTATAGAAAGTTTCAGCCAGGTCAGCGAGTAGGTCGCTTTGGCGAGTTGACTTCACCACCATGTCGTTGATGTAGACGTGGATGTTGCGACCAATTTGTCTCGCGAGACACTCCTTCATGCACCGCTGGTAGGTCGTGCCGATGTTCTTGAGGCTGAACATCATTATGATGTAGCAGAAGGCACCTGTCGTGGTGGTGTCACGGCAGATGCCATGTATAGGCTAAAGGTGGGGACTAATACTCGCTAGGGGAATCCAGGGAGGGATAGTGAAGTGATTCTCCACACAAGAGCTTGTATTGATTTACTTCCAAGGTTACAAGTGCTCCTAGAGCTGTATTGGCGAGAGGAGGAAGAAGGAGCTCTCTTACTCTCACCCACAAATCTCACCAGAAACCCTAGCCCAAAACTGATTCGCAGAGAGACCAACCCCTTCTACAGGAGCCCTAGCCCCCCTTTTATAGGGGAGGCTCGGTTTCTGCCTAGGGCATACGTGGAGGCATATTCCTAAGAATATGCCTCCTCCCAAAGTGGTAAGCCGACCGGGGTGCTTTTTCCCCCGCGTCACACATGCTTTAGCTACGTGAGCCTCTGACGGGGCCCTCGTCAGCCGACACGGGCATCGTCACGCTTGTCGGCCATGCCCCGGTGGTCCTGTCCTTGCTCGCTTCACTCAGGCAGTGCGTACCGGGGCTCCTTTTGACCAGCGAGATTCCTTCCTTCTCCTAGAAGCTTGCTATGACCCGGATGATGGTTCATCCGGCCACTCTTGTTCCTGCATACAGGTAAAACATTTACTTCCGACTTACTGCTTAAGTCGGATGAGACCTAGTTAGGCGAATGACCCCAGGTCCGGATTACCCCATGATTCGGCCTGCCTTGAGGTGACCTGGCCAGCATCTGCTTTGGCCTTGCCGAACCTCGGCTAACTCGGCCTTTATACCCCGGCGTGACCCTACCCGGGGGTATCCCCCCAACATTAGTCCCCGAAGCTGGTGCGGTCTTAGTTACTTCAGCCGCTAAGGCCACACCAGGTTCAATCTTGTGCCCCGGTCGTTATTGCCGAGTTACCTCTGTACCTCGGACTGCTTGGATTTATGTTCCCTTCGCACATTTCAAGTTTTCACTTGCCGGCCGGGTTACCACAGTTCCATCCGGGTCTTGCTTCCTTCTCTCGTACGCTAACCCATGTGAAGGGTAATCATTATGTCGTCTTATTTTAAGGGACGGTATAGTAACCGCCACAGTAATTGTCAGTTATCACTGTGCGCGGGTCACGTCACGCCTGCCTGCTCGTTTACCGCATCAGCGCGTCACGTCATATGACTTTCTCCGCCCTGTGGCCCTCTGTTTGGCTCCTCACTGATTGGCTCGGACGGGTGATACACGGCCACAACGTGTGGCCGGTCCACAGGGTGGGATCACACTCACTCCTGACGGGAGTGGTTAAATAGCGGAGGGGTGCGTCCCTTAGGATTTTCCCCCTCCGCACCCCTCTGCCTGCTGCTATTCTTCTTCCTCTTCCTCGCGACCGCGCCGCCGCATCGCCAAAAAGCAGCGTCGCCGCCGCGCTTCTTCGTCGCACCTCCGCGTCGCTGCCACCGCGACGCGAATTTCTCGCCACGGGTCCATGCCAGTCCCGGCCACTGTCCCCCGCCGCCTCCAGTGCCAGCGAGGGCCTCGAGGACCAGATGACTGAAGAGGAACTCATTGTTGCTGACCAGGAGATGGAAGAGGACGCCGCGGCGGCGGACCACGGCACGTGGGCCGGCTCCTGGGTCTGCCAGGATGACCTAGACTGGCTCTACCGGACCAGGCGCATCCCTGCCGGCGTCGCCACGCGTCTTCCTTCCAACGAACTGGCCCCCTCACCCAATCCGGGCGAGTTCGTCGTGTTTCTGTCTCATTTCCAACGGGGCTTCGGCTTGTTGGTGAGTGATTTTTTCCAGGACTGGCTCGGTACGTACCAACTCCAACCTCACCACCTTCTAGCCAATGCCATCACCTCTCTTTCTGCCTTTGCTTCTACGATCGAAGGCTACGCCGGACTATGGCCCACGAAAGAGCTATGGATCCGGTTCTTCGGCCTTCGTCGCAACGTCATTCCCAACATCCACGCTGATCCGGAGGACAAGTGGCTCACTCAATTCGGAGCGGCCTCCATTTCACCCCGGCGATTTTCCGTTTTTTCCCCGGGTCACCAGGCTAGAGTCCTGCAAAGGATGGGCCCGGACCTTCTTCTATGTCCGGAATACGGGCACCAAAGACTTGATCTAGTTGCTTCCCTACACTCCGGGTCCACCTAACCCGGACCTGTGGGATGTGATCCCCAAGAAGCCCATAGCCTTGGCCAACCAAGTGAGCAAAAGGTTCGCGGAACTGAAGGGGCTCGGGCTATGCAACGAGGATGCCAAGATCACCTTTGTGCGTTACCGAATCTCACCCCTCCAGAAGAGCACTCACAAGGTGTGCCACATGAGCTATGGCCGCGATCCTAACCGGACCTCATCCTTCGAGCTGACCAACTCGGAGATATATCGCCGGGTCAAGGCTCTCTTCACCACTCACAAGGACTTTTCCACTAATTGTTCTTGGGGGATTGAGCATTTCTGCCGTGACCGGCTTCCTCCCACGGTAAGTTTCATGGTGCAAACTTAACCCGGATTAATTACATGTCTGTTATTGTTGCAATTTTTGACTCTTTTGTTCGCTCTTTTCCTCAGCAATTCCTTCAGCAGACCCTTGAGGACGGCACCGATCCGTCCCTCAAGTGGGCGCCGGACCGGGAGACTCCGGATGAGGAAGAGCCGGACCAGGAGATGTTCCTCCCTATGACCGACGCCACGAAACGACCCACGGGTAAATCATCTTCTATTAGAGATTGGCCCGATGATGAAGATGACTCGGAAATCAAGGTGATTGAACCTTTTGAGGCTGTCCCCCTTTCTTTTGCTTTTCCGCCATCAGCTCACCCCGGCGGTCATATTCACGAGGATCCCCCTCTCGCTACGGGCGAGCCTGTTCCGGTGGCAACAAAGAAGAAACGTGGGGCTTCTTTGAGTTCTTCCTCCGGACCCTCTCAGCCCGTTAAAAGGCGAAATAAATCCGGGGACAAGACTGCCCCCAAACCAGCAGGCAAGGCCCCAGCACGAAGGTCTCGGAAACCCAAAGCGGCCGAAACCTCGGATGCGTAAGTCCTTGTTTCTTCTATAACTCGTTCTTCTTACTTCGTCGTAATTTACCTTCTGACGTTATTTGATTTCGCAGGGCTCCGGTGGAGGTCCCAAAAAGTGGATCCAGCATCTCTTCACCTCTCCGGCCTAGCCCTTCACCCCGTCGTGACGACGAGTCACGTCCGCTGAGCCCTATTCCGGAGGGCTCTGCGGCTGCTCCGGGTCATCCTGGAGCGGGGGGAACCGGCCCAGCCGGAGCAACAACACCCACCACCTCGGCAACACCACAACCAGCAGCCACTAAGGCTACCTCGACTCCAGCATCCGTTCGAGTACCAGCAGCCAAACCAGCACCATCTCCAATTCCGGCATCAGCACCCACTCCGGCTGCAAAAACATGAGCGTCGGCACCAAGTCCAGCAACGAGAGTACCAGCGCCCAATCCCTCTTCATCTTCCGAATCTTCTCAATCTCTGAAAACCGCTACTACGACTTCTTCTTCCCAGCAAGCCAAGGGCAAGAAGATTCAAGACGCTGCCAAGCCCAGTGCTGCCGAGCCTGGGCAACGTACCCTCATATCGATGCTTCGTAAGAAAACACCTACGGAAAAGGACGCCCCTGCCGAGCCAACCGATGCTCAACAGTTGGTCCTGCATACCAGCCCCGCCCTTGCCTTGGTGGAGAGGAAGGAAGCACATGCAAAGGGCTTGGTGATGCCCCATATGCCCACCGGAGAACGGTACCCCCCGAGCCTGATGGAATTTGTCATGAATTGGAATAAGGCAGAGGTAGTCCAGGAATCTGATCTCCCGGAAAAGTTCGGCCCCGCCGAGTTTTCCGCTTAGACAAATACCGCCGCAAAGGCCATTAACCTCGCTGGACGAATGATGGAGGTACGTCGTTTCTCCTTTGCAAATTGTAGATAATAACCATTAGTCCCCGAGCCTCCGGGGGAGTAACTTTTTACTCGGCCGGATGCTCTTTTATAGAACTACCGTAGCTCCATGATAACTTCGAATATGCACACACCTAGAGCCGGGTTAAGTTCCACTTGGCCCGGATTCTAGTACACTTCGAACATGCACACACCCAGAGCCGGGTTAAGTTCCACTTGGCCCCGATTTTAGTACACTTCGAACATGCACACACCTAGAGCCGGGTTAAGTTCCACTTGGCCCGGATTTTAGTACACTTTGAAGATGCGCACACCTAGAGCCGGGTTAAGTTCCTCTTGGCCCAGATTTTAGTACACTTGGAACATGCACACACCTAGAGCCGGGTTAAGTTCCACTTGGCCCGGATTTTAGTACACTTCGAAGATGCACACACCTAGAGCCGGGTTAAGTTCCACTTGGCTCGGATTTTAGTACACTTCGAAGATGCACACACCTAGAGCCGGGTTAAGTTCCACTTGGCCGGGATTTTAGTACATGTCGAACATGCACACACCTAGAGCCGGGTTAAGTTCTACTTGGCCTGGATTTTAGTGCATGTCGAACATGCACTAGGCTGACTTAAGTTTCTGTATATTTTTTAGGTGACCACCAACCACCGGAGTGCTGAATTCCAACGCTTGCTGGATACGCACAAGAATCTTCGCACGAAACAGGCTGCACTCATCGCGGAGTACGAGAAAAGGGGTAAATTTATTTCTCATCCTTTCCTCAATTTTCTTCAACTTCGTTTGCCGAACTAATCTGATTGTTCGGTTTCCGCAGCTGGGGTGGAAGCTAAAAACAAGATAATGCGGAAGAACTTGGAGCAGATCAAGGGTACGTCCTTCTTGTCTGTATTTACCGTGGTTTCCATCGGCTTTCCTCCTTGGCTTGGCAAACATTCATTCTTCGGCACTGCCAGGCCAACGCACTATTTCAGCATCGCTTGAAGATAGTGTGCCTATGCCTGAGGTGATGCTACATTTTCTCGAACAAGCAGGGCAGCACCAAGCCGAACTAAAGAAGCAAGATGATGAGCTCGCCCTCCTCCGGACCAAAGACGATGAGATAGCCAAGTTCAAGGCTGAGATGGCTAAAATGAAGGCGCAGCACCAAACCGAGCTAAACAAGGCTGGTCAGGACTACACCGAAGAACGTGAGCGCCTCAAGCTCCAAAATGCTAAGGACCGTGAGCTTCTTCAGGAAACCGAGGTCAAACTTGAGTCAGCAAATGCTAAGCTCGAGCAACTTCGGAAGAGGCGTGATGCTTGCACCAAGGAATTGACCCGGATTCGCAGTGACATCTCACGTAATTTCTTTTCCTGTATCCGCCTTATTTCTCCGGGTTACTTCATATGCCTTGTTTTTTCAACTTTGTCCTTTGCCTTGTTTCCCAGGCCACTTTCCAGAGGGTACTGCTATTGCAAGTGTTGTTGTCGCCAATTTCCGCCGAGAAAGGGGTACTCCGATCGCTCCTGAGGGTGAGAGCATTCCCTTTGACATGGAGGACCTATTGGTCAGCCTGTCGTCTCGCGTGGAAATCATCAAGAACTACGGCAGGGACCTCCTCGATGTTGCAGTCTGAGTCTTCAAAGCCTTCTGGCCCACCGATGATGCTCCGGAGAGAGTCACACAGCTCGCTAAAAAGCTTGGAGAAATCGAGACCCAGCTCGACCTCTGGCGAGAGTCCGCTGGACGCGCTGCGGCCGATACCATCCTTCACCACATTTTGACGTGGTATGAGAAGATAGATCTCAGCCTCCTCACACGCCTGCGCACCGGATCCAAATGGACGGATGACCCGGAGTGGGTAGCTCGGCGCCAGGCTTGCGCCCACAGCCTCATCGAATATGCCCCCATTCATGAATGGACCGAGGGTCCGAGTTTCCTGGAAGTCGCAGGCGAAGAGGAAGTTGAAAACGTTGAAGATGATTCGGGTGAAGACGAAGAGGACACTGCCTCGGATATCGAAGAGGGCGACGATGATGCCGAACTTCCTCCCGCTGCTCCTTAAGAAAAAACACTTGAAAATTTATGAGATCGTCGGTATGCCGGGTGGAATTGTATTCCAAACACATGTGATATTTTGCTACTGAGTACTTATGCCGGATTAACTTGGGCGTAGTCCGCGAGTTTCTTTTTCTTGTTCGTTCAATCTTTTGGCTCGGATCGTGTCTACCTTGATTCGGTTTTACAACTTACAAATCCAAGCTTAAAAATTGTCTTAACAATACTGGGAAACTTTCAGCCTTAGCTCAAAAATAAAACTGTATAATAATTTGAAAATGAATACGGGGTTAGTCCGAAATACAAACGTTAGCTCGAATACATTCTTTTCCTTAGTCGTTTTTCATGTGCTACGCAATTCCAAACTTGTTCTCTTGCTTGCCATGAAGCCAATTCTTGTTGGACAGCAACAAGTCGAAGAGTTGGGTTTTTGGTGCTCACACACTACTAATCCGAGCTAAGTAGAATAACTTACTCCAGCTGACGTGCAGAAAATAACAAACATTATTAAGGCAGTCCCCGAGTTACTGCTCGAGGTGCCACCATTTCATTGATAAGCTCATTGCCGACATACATACTGACATATGAGATAACCCGGATACATACACTTCTTAGCTAGCTGTAGAAAGGCCGAAGTAGAGCTATATTCCATGGTCGCTTGGATTCCTCTCCAGACCTGTCTGCCTTGTTCTTTTCCTGTGGCTTTGCATCTATAAGATAGTAAGAATCATTGTGCAATGCTTTTCTCACGATGAACGGCCCTTCCCATGGGGGGATAATTTATGCATTCTAGTAGTACGTTGTACCAACCGGAGCACCAGATCGCCTTCCCGAAAGACTCGGAGGCACACTCTCCGGCTATGATAGAGTCGGAGATTTTGCTAATATATGGTGGATCTGGACAGTGCTAGTTCTCTCGCTTCTTCCAGCAGATCAACATCATTTTGCCGGGCTTCTTGCACTTCGGCTTCTGTGTATTGGGTGAGCCTAGGTGAATCGTGCTCTATGTCGGCTGGTAATACAGCTTCTACCCCATATACCAGAAAGAACGGCATATAGCCTATTGATCGATTCGGAGTTGTTCTTAAACTCCACAGTACTGCTGGTAGTTCTTCTATCCAGCACCCCGCTGATCTTTGCAGCGGCTCAATGAGCCGGGGTTTTATCCCGGATAATACTAATCCGTTGGATCTTTCCACTTGCCCGTTCGATGCGGGGTGGGCTACCAAAGCTACGTCCAGCCGGATCCTCTTATCCTGGCAGAAACGAGCAAATGCTCCTTCCACAAAATTTGTGCCATTATCATTTATGATACTGTGTGGATAACCATACCTCAAGATGATATCTTTGAGAAACGTTACGGCCATAGCTCCATCACATTTTCTTATAGGCTTCACCTCAATCCACTTCGTAAACTTGTCCACCATTACCAGAATGTGAGTCATATTTCCCCTTGCTGGTTTGAACGGGCCAACCATATCCAAGCACCATACGGCAAATGGCCAAGTGATTGGGATGGTCTTGAGTTCCGACATCGGCAGGTGTGTCTTGGTAGCGTACCTCTGACAACCATTACATTTTATCACCAGATCTTCTGCTTGCTCTAAGGCGTTTGGCCAGTAGAATCTGTGTCAGAAAGCTTTTGCTACCAAGGCTCGGGATGAGGCGTGATGCCCGCATTTCCCCTGATGTATATCTCGGATGATTTCAAGCCCTTCTTCTGGGTCAACACACCGCTGGAGGACATTGGTCACACTTCTTTTGTATAACTCGGAATTGATGATCGTGTAGGCGTTTTCCCTCCTCTGTGTTTGCCTAGACAGCACCTCCTCAGTGGGTAACGTTCCATCCTTCAGGAATTGAAATATAGGCAGTGCCCAAGCCGGTATTGGCCGCACGGGGAACACGTCCTCGTCTATCTCCATCTGATCCACCGGCATAACTTCAACCAGACCATGCTAAGAAGTCCCCGGGTCTTGCGAAGCAGTCCCCGGGTTTTGCGCACCACTTTCTGTGTCAACGTCCATGGGCACAGCTCCGGATTCTGTGTCCTCCGGGACGTAGATTGACTCGGATTCTGGGGATGGCCTGATGGATGGTTTCTTGAGGTGCTCTAATGCTACACCCGGTGGATATGCTTGCCTGGTTGACCCGAGCTTTGACAGCATGTCGGCAGCCTCATTTTCCACCCGGGGTACATGATGAAATTCGCATCCCTCAAAGTAACTAGAAATCTTCTGCACATGAAATCTATGTAGTGCCATGTTTGGATCAAGGGCGTCCCACACTCCGGAAACTTGCTGCACCACCAAATCCGAGTCGCCAAAGCATATGATCTGACGTATACCAATTTCTTTTGCTACCTTGAGCCCATGCACAAGTGCTTCATACTCTGCGACATTTTTTGATGCGGTGAAGTGGATCTGCAGCACATATTTAAACTGGTCCTTCTTCGGCGATGTGAGTACAACTCCGGCACCTAGCCCGGTTTTGGTATTTGATCCGTCAAAGTGCATTCGCCAATAGTTCGGATCCGGAAGTGGTGGTTCGTACTGCACCTCGGCCCAGTCCACGAAAAATTCTGCCACATCTTGAGATTTGATGGCTTCTCGTCTGTCATATTGCGGAGCATAAGGAGCTAGCTCAATTTCCCATTTTGCAATTCTGCCGCTTTGCATCCTTGTTACTCATTATGTTGGATATGGGGGCCTCACATATGACCCGGATGGGATGCTCCTCAAAGTAGTACTTCAGTTTCTTGGCGGCCATGTACACGCCATACGCCACTTTTTGATAATGTGGGTAGTTCTGCTTTGAGGTTGACAACACTTCACTCAAATAATACACCGGCCTATGCACCGACTTACCTTCCTCATCGCGCTCCACCACTATCACTACACTTACAACTCGGTTGGTTGCAGCTATATAGAGTAACATTAGCTCCTTTGATAGTGGTGAGGCTAGCACTGGTGCCGTGGCTAACATTTTCTTTAGGTGGGCAAAGGCTTCATTGGCCTGCGGTGTCCAAATGAACTTATCTGACTTTTTCATGAGTTGGTAAAGAGGCAAAGCCTTTTCTCCCAACCGACATACAAACCGACTTAACGAGGCCAGGCAACCTGTGAACTTCTGGACATCGTTAAGACACTTCGGCAGTTCCATTCATTTGATGGCCCGGATTTTGGTCGGATTAACCTCGATACCTCGACTAGAGACAAGAAAACCGAGCAATTTTCTAGCCGGGACACCGAAGGTGCATTTTTCCTGGTTAAGTTTCATCCGGAACCTTCTTAGGTTTGCAAACGTTTACCTGATATCGTCAAGGAGCATTTTTATTTCCTTGGTCTTGATAACCACATCATCCACGTACACCTGTACATTTTGACCTATTTGGTCGTGCAAACATTTTTGCATACATCTCTGGTACGTTGCCCCTGCATTACGTAAACCAAACGGCATGGTGCGATAGCAATAAGCCCCATATGGGGTAATAAACGCAGTCTTTATTTGATCATCCGGATTCAGAGGTATCTGGTGGAAGCCAGAATAAGCATCAATGAATGACAACAATTCACATCCAGTAGTTGAGTCTATGACCTGATCTATTCTTGGCAGTGGAAACGGATCTTTTGGACACGCCTTATTCAGGTTCGTGTAATCGATACACATACGCCAAACCACTGCCACGTTCGGGTCATCCTTCTTCTTTTCCACCAGCACCGAATTAGACAACCAATCCGGGTAAAGAACTTCCATGATAAATCCTGCAGCTAGCAACCGAGCTATCTCGTCTCCAATGACTTTCCTCCTATCTTCGGCGAAGCGGCGGAGAGGTTGCTTCACCGGCTTGGCTCCGGGTCTCACATTCAAAGAGTGCTCGGCCAACTCCCTCGGAACACCTTGCAAGTCCTGTGTGCACCAAGCAAAAATGTCCCAATTCTCACGGAGGAAGCTGACAAGCTCGCTTTCCTATTTATCACTTAGCCTGGCACCAATTGTTACGGTGCGCTCTGGGAACATGTCACCAACGGGAACCTTCTTGGTATCTTTCGTGGCCTAGAAAGAGACAGTTCCATGCGGGTTACTCAGCGCCGGCATATACTGCTGCGCGGACTGAGCCAATGCCGCCACCTCTTGAATTTTTCTCTTTTCCTGCGCGACCACAAGTGACTCGGCTAAGTTTGATCCGGCTGACGCACACTCCATGGAACGTCGGAAGTCCCCAGCAATGGTAATCACTTCGTTTGGTCCGGGCAACTTCATCTTCAAGTAGCTGATATGACAACTTGCCATGAACTTGTTCAGCGCTGGCCTTCCGAGCAATGCATGATACGCGCTTTCTAAGTTCACCACTTCGAACTCCAGATTTTCAGTTCGGCAATTATCCCTCGTGCCGAACAAGACGTCAACCCGGACCTTGCCTATGGGCTCGCAAGAAATGCCGGGCACAATGCCATGGAAAGTTGTCCTCGTGGCCTGGAGCATGTTCTCCGAGATACCCAACTTGCGCATTGTGTCCGCATACATGATATTTATGCTACTGCCGTTGTCGATCAGTACCTTTGAGAATCTTACGTTAATGCTAGGTCCAATGAATGTAGGATCCAACACCAACGCATACGAACCAGGGCTCGGCATGAGCTTGGGATGATCCCTAATGCTCCAGGTGATTTCCTGATCGGACCAAGGCATGTACCTCGTCACTACAGGCATTACTGCATTCACCTCCATAGGCCTACACTGCAAGCTTTTTCTATCAGTTTCTTCTGTGGTGAATACACAGTAGCTCTGGTGATGCTCCCTGTACTCGTTTCTCCCCTCATTTCCGGGGTGCCTCTGATCCGGCTGATGCTGATTTTCTACCTGATGCACTTCATCCCTTCTTTCATTGTACCTCGGCGGAGGGGGAGGCAACATTAGCTGTTGCGTGTTCGCTCCGGAGAGGAATTGCTGCCGTGGTAACTCCTGCCGAGGCTGATCATTCCGGGGTGCCTAAGCATTCCCCGAACCACCTTGCTCGATCTTGCGCATCCACTCGCATTGCCTCGTCGTATCACCCGCTGGGTTGTTCGGATTTGGCGTGTGAAACTTACACGGCTGGTCCAACATCGACTCATAAGTATACCTCAGACGGGCTTTCCTTTCTTGCCACTGCTTCTTTTGCTCCGGTGTCCAAGTTTTCTTCCCATCGTTCCTTGGAGTCCATTGACTTCCGATCTTCTGGCGCTGGCTACCCCCTGCTCCGGGTTGATCTTGATTCACAGCTACAACTTGGTGCGAACCGTACCGGTGGTCCGGTCTATCATCTCTCCTTTTTCCTCTGTAATCATTCCTCCGGGATGATCCGGATCCATCCCTCTGATAGTACACATCCCTTGACTCGTTTGAGGCGAGCCTCGGTTGGGTCGGGTCACCCAACGCATACGAATCCGCAATCCGGATCATTTCTGCCAACGTAGCTGGCATTTTCTGCTGCAACTTCATCCACAGCTCGCTTCCATATCTGCACCCCTATGCAAACCATGCTATGGCCTGTGATTCTATCACGCCCTCACATGAGTTTCTCACGGTACACCACCGGGTCAAGAACTCCCGGTCTGTCTCATTGGGTCTTTGCTTGCACATAGCTAGGGTTTGTGGCCTATTTAGCCTTTGATACGTACTCGAAAAATTGCTCATGAACATCTCCTCGAAATCTATCCAGCAGTTGATGCTTCCTGGTGGCAAATTGTTCAACCACACCCTTGCCGGGCCTTCCAACATCTGGGGTACATACCGTACGGCCCATCTCCGGTTGCCTGTTGCAATTTTTACAGCCGTAGCATAGTTTATCAGCCAATCCTCTGGCTTGGTACTACCGTCATAGGTCTTGGTGCCCCTGGGCAACTGAAAGTTCGGTACTGGTGGCTCTTTCATGATCCGGGGTCCAAAACACGCTGGACCCAGTGGACCTTGACATTCAATCTATTTCGACATATACAGTCGATCCAGTTTCAACCTTGCATCGTCCGGCATCAAATCCCTACTTCCCAATCTCGACCCTATCACATGATAGTCCAGTCTAGGATACCCTGCATTTGCCATCTCCGAATCACCGTCGTTATACCGGTTTTGCTCCTGTGGCGCACCTTTCTGTTGCACACCTCGGCCGGCACTGTGCTCTTGCCTTGGCATGTTCCGCTGCTGCGGTTGTCTTGCTCTAGCTGAGTTTTGCTGCCCGGCATTGCCGTTGACAACGTTCCCTTGACTGGCATTGTCTTGGTCGCGGTTACCTCGGCCAGCTTCGCCTCGGCTCACACTCCGTCGATCATCATTTTTCTGCGCTTCTTTTTCTTTCCCTGCCCGTGTCAGGTCATACGGGACAATCAGTTTGTTCCGTCTGGCCGAGGTTACCACCTCCTCTCTCCTTGGACCACCATGAGGGGACGATGCGGCTCCAGCAGATTTCTCCGGGTTACCCACCGCCGAATGGACGATCTTGGAGGCTCCAGCTCTTTCCGGGTTTGCCCTGAGCAGTTCCTTGTTTTGCCTATTTGTAATTCGAACCAGCTCGTTAACCCGATCTTACTGCCTTTGCCGGGCTTCACCCGTCAGTCCCTCTAACTAAGACGCAGTTGCATCCACTGCTCTGAGGTTCTTGGCCAGGGTACTATACCTCGGCAGCCCCACGGACAAACAGTTTTCTGACTCCTCATTTCCGGCATCACCTTCTATGTTCATCTTGCTCATGAGATTTCTCCCTTTGACTTTTACATTATCAACCTTGTTCGCCTTAGCGTACTCACGCAGCGTCATGTTCAACGACTGCTGGGCCGCGGCTATTTTCTTTGCGCCCTCTAGTATTTTCTGCCTAGTTTCTTCTAGCTCGGCCTGTGCACGAGCCGGATCTACCGCTGCTACTATTGGGTTTGCCAAGCTATCCATTGCCTCTCTCAGCACGTTTTCTAGCCTCTCTAGCGGAGGACCTCTACCTTTCCTTGGTGCCTTGGGCGTCACCTCCGGATATGGCGCTGTCATCATTACCTCTGCATGGTCCGGGGAATGAGCGATACGCTCCCCACGAGCCACAGTGAGGGGCGGTTCGCCTGCTTCGACGACGTGGCGCAGATGAACACTAGACACATCCACCGCAACGTAGACCTTGTGCGCGCCGAGCTTGACGAAGATGCCGTTGCGCGGGAGAGGGCGCGTGCCGAAGCAGCCTGCGTTGTCACTGAAGAAGTCCCGCGCTCCAAAGCGCTGAACGAGCCCGGAGACGATGCGCTCGCCGGTGGCGATGAAGTTTCCCGTCCGGATTTTGACCCTGCTAGCGCCGCTAGCCCCACGGTGGGTGCCAACTGTCGTGGTGGTGTCACGGCAGATGCCGTGTATAGGCTAAAGGTGGGGACTAATACTCGCTAGGGGAATCCAGGGAGGGATAGTGAAGTGATTCTCCACACAAGAGCTTGTATTGATTTACTTCCAAGGTTACAAGTGCTCCTAGAGCTGTATTGGCGAGAGGAGGAAGAAGGAGCTCTCTTACTCTCACCCACAAATCTCACCAGAAACCCTAGCCCAAAACTGATTCGCAGAGAGACCAACCCCTTCTACAGGAGCCCTAGCCCCCTTTTATAGGGGAGGCTCGGTTTCTTCCTAGGGCATACGTGGAGGCATATTCCTAAGAATATGCCTCCTCCCAAAGTGGTAAGCCGACCGGGGTGCTTTTTCCCCCGCGTCACACATGCTTTAGCTACGTGAGCCTCTGACGGTGCCCTCGTCAGCCGACACGGGCGTCGTCACGCTTGTCGGCCACGCCCCGGTGGTCCTGTCCTTGCTCGCTTCGCTCAGGCAGTGCGTACCGGGGCTCCTTTTGACCAGCGAGATTTGTTCCTTCTCCTAGAAGCTTGCTATGACCCGGATGATGGTTCATCTGGCCACTCCCGTTCCTGCATACAGCTAAAACATTTACTTCCGACTTACTGCTTAAGTGGGATGAGACATAGTTAGGCGAACGCCCCAAGGTCCGGATTACCCCGTGATTCGGCCTGCCTTGAGGTGACCCGGCCAGCATCTGCTTTGGCCTTGCCGAACCTCGGCTAACTCGGCCTTTATACCCCGGCGTGACCCTACCCGGGGGTATCCCCCTAACAGCACCAAATGGCGTGATGAACACCGTTTTCTCCACGTCCTCAACCGACATCTAGATCTGGTTGTAGCCGGAGTACGCATGAAGGAAGCACAATGACTTTGACCCCGCGGTCGAGTCGATGATCTGGTCGATGTGTGAGAGGACAAACTCCTCCTTCGAGCAAGCGCTATTTGTTGGAAATATGCCCTAGAGACAAATAGTAGTAAGGACTATTATCATATTTCATATAGTTTATGATTAAGTTTTATATAATGCTATAACTGTATTGAGTGGAAACATCAATACACGTGTGATATACAAACAACTAGGGGTTCCTACTGAAACTCTAGTCACTGGTTCATTGGTCAACAGATGATCATGTTTCCTGATCATGTGGCATTTATGTCGGTTGGAAATGAGGTCTGAGATGATGAACCAATACCCAACCTAAAGATCGTGACCCGATCATGTCACGGAGTTCAAGTTACGATGATTAGAAATGGATCCTCGTAGACTATTCCTTAGACTTGAGGCTATATCAATCACTGTCTCCCGAGAGTGCTTTGATAGCATCAAGCGCCACTTGGTAATACAAAGGTTATAAAGGTGTGTTCAGGTACTCGGAGGAAACCGTTGAGGAAATATATGTCAAGAGCGGGATTTGTCTGTCCATGTGACGGGAAGATACTCAAGGGCCCACTCGGAGAAGTTTTATCCAATAGCTACGCAGCGTGTGATTGGATCACGGGGATATCACTTGTCGAAACGAGTCAAGTAGCATTGTGTTGGGGGGATACCGCCGGGTAGGGTCACGCCGGGGTATAGAGGCCGAGTTAGCCGAGGTATGGCAAGGTCAAAGCATATGCTGGCTGAGTCACCTCAAGGCAGGCCGACTTATGGAGTAACCCGGACCGGAGGATGTCCACCTAACTCTGTCCCGGCCGACGTATGTCTTATGCCGGCAGGCTTTTTGTAACTTGTATGCAGGTACCCACGAGGCCGGATTAAACAGGCATGATCCGGGTTATATCAGTCTTGCAAGAGAAAGAAGGTATCTTGCTGGTCAAAGGGTGACCTCTCTGCGCAGGAGCGTGAGCGAAGCGAACAGAGGGAGGGACCAACGAGGCGTGGTGGCCGAGTCACCTCAAGGCAGGCCGACTTATGGAGTAACCCGGACCGGAGGATGTCCACCTAACTCTGTCCCGGCCGACGTATGTCGTATGCCGGCGGGCTTTTTGTAACTTGTATGCAGGTACCCACGAGGCCGGATTAAACAGGCATGATCTGGGTTATATCAGTCTTGCAAGAGAAGGAAGGTATCTTGCTGGTCAAAGGGGTGACCTCTCTGCGCAGGAGCGTGAGCGAAGCGAACAGAGGGAGGGACCAGTGAGGCGTGGCCGACAAAGGTGACGCACCCTGTATCGGCTGACGCTGGCGCCGCAGAGGCTTACGTAGCCTCTGCATGGCTTACGATGGCAAAATGAGACCTGGCCGATTTGCTATTTTGGGAGAGGCATATTCCCAGGAATATGCCTCCACGTATGCCCTAACTGGAGACCTAGCCTCCCCTTTATAAGTGGCACTAGGGCCTCTGTAGTTGGGGCTGGCGGGTCTTCCTCCTCTCCCCAATACAGCTCAAGGAGCATCTGTAAACCTTGTGAACTTGGAGAATAAAAAGCATCTGTGTGTGGAATCACCACACTATCTCTCCCTTGATTCCTCTAGTGCATATTGGCCCCACCTTAAGCCTATCCATGGCATCTGCTGTGACACCACCACGACAGTTGGCGCCCACCGTGGGGCCTGCGGCGCTAGCAGGAGTGAAGATTCGGACGGGAAGCATCATCGGCAACGGCGAGCGCATCGTCTCTGGGCTCGTTCAGCGCTTTGGAGTGCTAGACTATGTCAGCAACAATGCTGGTTGCTTCGGCAAGCGACCTCCACCGCGCAATGGCGTCTTCGTCAAGCTTGGCGCCCACAGGATCTACGTCGGCGTCGATGTGTCTTGCGTTCACCCGCGGCACATCGTCGAGGGAGGCGAGCCACCCCTTAGCGCGGCTCACGGTGCGCGCATCACTCGCTCCCCCGACCGTGCTGAGGTGATGATGACAGCACCTGACGCTGGTGCGAGCAAAGAACCGGCCCCAGATCCGGAGGTAACACCCAAGGCGTCCAGGAAAAGTAGAGGTCCTCCGCTAGAGAGGCTAGAAAACTTGTTGCAGCAGGCGATAGATAGCTTGGAAAGCCCCATAGCACCTGTGGTAGATCCGGCTCAGGCATAGGCCGAGTTAGAGGAGACTAGGCAGAAAATACTAGAAGGTGCAAAAAAGATAGCCGCGGCTCAGCAGTCGTTGAACATGACGCTACGCGAGTACGCAAGAGCAAATAAGGTAGATGTTGTAAAAGTAAGAGGGAGAAACCTCATAAGTGAGATGAACAAAGAGGATGACACTAGAGTTGAGGAATCAGAGAACCCTTTCTCCATGGGGTTGCCGAAGTACAGCCCCCCGGCAAAGAACCTCAGAGCGGCGGATGCGGCTGCATCTGAGTTAGAAGGTTTGACAGGTGAAGCCCGGCAAAGACAGGAGGAGAGGGTCAACGAGTTAGTTCGGATCGCTAACAGACAGAATGAAGAGTTTCTCAGGGCTAACCCGGCAAGAGCTGGGGCTTCGAAGGTCATTTATTCGGCAGTGGGAAACCCGGAGAATTCCGATGGGGCTGCATCATCACCTCATGATGGCCCTAGAAGAGAGGAAGTGGTAACCTCGGCGAGGAGAAACAAACAGATAGTCCCGTATGACCCGACAAGGGCAGGGAAAGGAAAAGCAATGCAGGGAAATGAGGATCGACAAAGTGTCAGCCGAGGTGAAGCTGGCCGAGGTAACTGTGACCAAGGCAATGCCAGTCAGAGAAACGCTGAAAACGACAATGCCAGACAGCATAACTCGGCAGGTGAAGAATGCCGGCCAAGGTATGCGGCAAAATTGCGCTCAATAAGACCAAGACAGATACAACGACGGTGATTTGGAAATGGTGAACGCAGGATACCCTAGGCCGGATTATCATGTGATAGGGTCAAGGTTGGGAAGCAGGAACTTGATGCCTGACGACGCTAGATTGAGGGGCAAGGTCCTCCGGGTCCAGCATGCTTTGGGCCCCGGATCATGAAAGAGCCTCTAGTACCTAACTTCTAGTTACCTAGAGGCACGAAAACATATGACGGTAGCACTAAGCCGGAGGATTGGTTAATCAACTACGCAACGGCAGTGAAAATTGCGGCAGACAATTTGAGATGGGCAGTGAGATACGTACCTCAGATGATGGAGGGGCCAGCGAGGGTATGGTTAAACAATTTACCACCCGGCAGTATCAACTTCTAGATCGACTTTGAGGAAATGTTCGTCAGTAATTTCTCGAGCACGTATCAGAGGCCGAATAGGCCACAGACCTTAGCAATGTGCAAACAGAGACCAAATGAAACAGACGGGGAGTTCCTAACTCGTTGGTACAACGTGAGAAACTCGTGTGAAGGCGTGATTGAATCTCAGGCCATAGCTTGGTTTGCACAAGGGTGTAGATATGCAAGCATGCTGTGGCAAAGGTTACAAAGGGATATGCCAACTACACTGGATGAGACAATCCAGATTGCTGGTTCGTATGCTTTGGGTGATCTGACTCAACCGTGGCTTGTGTCAAACGAGTCAAATGAGGAGTACTACCAGCGAGATGGAGCCGGATCCTCCCGACGAAATGATTACCGGGGTAAGAGAAGAGATGATAGACCGTATTGCAGGTATAGTTTGCAACAAGTTGCTACTGTAAACCAAGATCAACCTGTAGCAGGGAGTAATCAGCGTCAGAAAACTGGAGGGCAATAGTGGACCCCAAGAAATGATGGCAAGAAAACTTGGACGCCTGAGCAAAAGAGACAGTGGCAAGAAAAGAAAGAACGACCGAGGTATACATATGAGGCAATGCTAGATCAGCCGTGCAAATTTCACACGCCAAATGCGAGTAACCTGGCGGGTCATACAACCCGGCAATGTGAGTGGATGAGGAAGATAGAGCAAAATGGCTCGGGGAATGCTCAGGCACCTTGGCAGGAGTTACCTCGGAAGCAGTTGCTCTCTAGAGCAAATACGCAACAGTTAATGTTGCCACCACCTCCTCCAAGGTATGAGAATCATGAAAGAAGGGATGCAGTGCATCAGGTGGAAAACCAGCATCAGCCAGATCAAAGGTATCTTGGCAATGAAGGGAGAAATGAATACAGAGAGCATCACCAGAGTTACTGTGTGTTTACCACAGAGGAAACTGATAGAAAAAGCTTGCAACACCGACATATGGAAGTGAATGTGGTTATGCCAGCAGTGACGAGGTATATGCCTTGGTCGGATCAGGAAATTACCTAGAGTATCAAGGACCATCCCAAGCTTATGCCGAGCCCTGGTTCGTATGCAGTAGTACTGGACCCAACGTTCATCGGGCCAAATATCAATGTGAGCTTCTCTAAGGTGATGATTGACAATGGCAGCAGCATCAATATTATGTATGTGGACACAATGCACAAGTTGTGTATCTCGGAGAACATTCTCCAAGCCACTAGGACAACCTTCCATGGCATTGTTCCAGGTATTTCATGTGAATCCATTGGCAAAGTTCGGGTTGATGTGTTATTCGGCACAAGAGATAAGTGACGAACTCAGAATTTGGAGTTTGAGGCTGTGAACTTAGAAAGCGCATATCACGCGTTACTCGGCAGGCCAGCCCTGAGCAAATTCATGGCAAGTACTCATATCAGCTGCCTGAAGATGAAGTTACCCGGGCCAAATGGAGTAATTACCATAGCTGGGGATTTCCGACGTTCCATTGAGTGTGCGTCGGCCGGGTCTAACCTGGCCGAGTCACTCGTGATTGCACAAGAAAAGAGAAAGATCCAGGAAGTGGCGGCACTGGCTTAGTCAGTACAACAGTATATGCCGGCGCTGAGCAACCCGCATGGAAGTGTCTCATTTCAAGCAACAAAGGATACTAAGAAAGTACCTGTTGATGATCTGTTCCTAGAGCGCACCGTAACAATTGATGTCGGGTTAACTGACAAATAGGAAAGCGAGCTCGTCAACTTCCTCCGTGAGAATCGGGATATCTTTGCTTGGTCGACACAGGACTTGCAAGGTGTTCCGAGGGAGTTGGCCGAGCACTCTTTGAACGTGAGACCCGGAGCAATGCCGGTGAAGCAACCTCTCCGCTGCTTCGCCGAAGACAGGAGAAAAGTCATTGGAGATGAGATAGCTCAGCTCCTCGCAGTCGGGTTCATCATGGAAGTGCTTTATCCGGATTGGTTATCTAATCCGGTGCTTGTGGAAAAGAAGAAAGATGATCCGAATGTGGCAGTGGTATGGCGTATGTGCATCGATTACACAAACCTGAATAAGGCGTGCCCAAAAGATCCATTCCCACTGCCAAGGATAGATCAGGTCTTAGATTCTACTATTGGGTGTGAGTTGTTGTCATTCCGAGACGCATATTCTGGTTTCCACCAGATACCCCTGAACCTGAATGATCAAATAAAGACTGCGTTTATTACCCTGTACGGGGCTTATTGCTATCGCACCATGCCTTTCGGTTTGCGTAATGTAGGGGCAACGTAACAAAGATGTATGCAAAAATGTTTACACGACCAAATTGGCCGAAATGTGCAAGTGTATGTGGATGATGTGGTTATAAAGACCAAGGAAAGAAAAATGCTCCTTGATGATATCAGGCAAACGTTCGCGACCTAAGGAGGTTCCAAATGAAGCTTAACCTGGAGAAGTGTACCTTCAGTGTCCCAGCTGGAAAATTACTCGGATTTCTTGTCTCCAGCCGAGGTATCGAAGCTAACCCAACTAAAATCCAAGCCATAGAGCGAATGGAATTGCCGAAGTTTCTTAACGATGTCGAGAATTTCACTGGTTGCCTGGCATCCTTAAGTCGGTTTGTATATCGGTTGGGAGAAAAGGCATTGCCTCTCTATCAACTAATGAAAAAGTCAGACAAGTTCGTATGGATGCCACAAGCCAATGAAGCCTTCATCCAGTTAAAGAAAATGTTAGCCACTGCACTAGTGTTAGCTTCTCCACTATCAAAAGAGCCAATGTTGCTCTATATAGCCACAACCAACCGGGTTGTAAGCGCAGTGATTGTGGTAGAATGCGACGAGGAGGGTAAGTCAGTGCAAAGGCAAGTCTATTACCTGAGTGAGGTATTATCAGCATCAAAGCACAACTATCCTCACTATCAGAAGATGGCATCTGGTGTGTATGTGGCAGCTAAGAAGCTAAAACAATATTTTGAAGAGCACCCCATAAAAGTGATATGTGAAGCCCCCATATCTGAAATAATGAGCAACAAGGATGCAAGCGGCCGGATCGCGAAATGGGAAATCGAGCTAGCCCCTTATGCTCCACAATACGATAGGAGAGATGCGATCAAGTCTCAAGCAGTGGCCGACTTTTTCGTGGATTGGGCCAAGATGCAATATGAGCCACCATTGCCAGATCCGAATTACTAGAGAATGCATTTTGACGGATCAAAGACGAAAACCGGGTTAGGCGCCAGAGTTGTGCTTACCTCTCCTAAGAAAGACCAGCTGAAGTACGTGTTGCAGATCCACTTCACAGCATCAAACAACGTTGCAGAGTATGAAGCACTGGTGCATGGGCTCAAAGTGGCAAAATAAATTGGAATACATCGGATCCAGTGCTTTGGTGACTCGGATCTGGTAGTTCAACAGGTTTTAGGGCAATGGGATGCTTTGGATGCAAACATGGCATTGTACAGATTTCATGTGCAGAAGATATCAGGATACTTCGAGGGATGCGAGTTTCACCATGTACCCCGGCTGGAAAACGAGGCTACCGACGTACTGTCGAAGCTCGGATCGACCCGACAAGAAATTCCACCGGGTGTAGCACTAGAGCACCTCAGAAAGTCATCTATCAGGCTATCCCCAGAATCCAAGTCATTCTATATCCTGGCAAATCCGGAGTCGGAAGCTGTGCCCATGGACATTGATGTGGGAAGTGGTTCAGGAAACCCAAGGACTGCTTCGCAGAACCCGGGGACTACGCAACTTGACCCGGCAGAGGTTATGTCGATGGATCAAATGGAAATTGACGAGGATGTGTTTCTAGTGCGAGCTATACCAGCTTGGGCCCTGCCCATATTCCAGTTCTTGAAGGATGAAACTTTTCCCAATGAAGAGGTGCCTTCGAGGCAAATTCAGAGGAGAGCAAAGGCATACATGATTATCAATGTCGAGCTATATAAGAGAAGTGTCACGAATGTCCTGGAACGCTGTGTTGACCCAGAAGAAGGGCTTGACATCCTCCGAGATATATATCAAGGGGAATGTGGGCATCACGCCTCATCCAGGGCCTTAGTGGCAAAAGCTTTCCGACATGGAATCTACTGGCCAAGTGCCTTGGAACAAGCAAAAGATCTAGTAAGAAAATGCAATGGTTGTCAGAGGTATGCTACCAAGACACACATGCCAATGTCGGAGCTCAAGACCATACCAATTACCTGGCCATTTGTTGTATGGTGTTTGGATATGGTTGGTCCATTTAAGCCGGCGAGAGGAAATATGACCCATATCTTGGTTATGGTTAACAAGTTTACAAAATGGATTGAAGTAAAGCCGATAAAAAAATGTGACAGAGCTACAGCCGTGACATTCCTCAAAGATATCATCTTTAGATATGGCTATCCTCATAGTATCATAACAGATAATGGCACTAATTTTGTTGAAGGAGCATTTGCGCGATTCTGCCGAGATAAGAAGATCCGGCTGGATGTTGCTTCAATAGCCCACCCCGCATCGAACGGACAAGTGGATAGATCCAACAGATTAGTTTTATCCGGGATAAAACTCCGCCTCATTGAGCCGCTGCAAAGATCAGCGGGGTGCTGGATAGAAGAACTACCAGCGGTACTATGGAGTTTAAGAACAACTCTGAATCGATCAACAGGCTATACGCCATTCTTTCTGGTCTATGGGGCAGAAGTTGTATTACCAGCCGACATAGAGCATGATTCGCCTAGGGTCACCCAATACACATAAGCCAAAGTGCGAGAAGCCCAGCAAAATGATGTTGATCTGCTGGAAGAAGCGAGAGAATTGGCATTGTCCAAATCCGCCATATATCAGCAAAATCTCCGACGCTATCATAGCCAGAAAGTAAACCCCTGAGTCTTCCAGGAAGGTGATTTGGTACTTCGGCTGGTACAATGTACTGCTGGCATGCATAAGTTATCCCACCCATGGGAAGGGCCATTCATCGTGAGCAAAGCATTCCACAATGACTCTTATTATCTCATCGGTGCAAAACCACACGAGAAGAACAAGGCGGACATGTTTGGTGAGGAATCTAAGCATCCATGGAATGTAGCCCTACTTCGTCCATTCTACACTTAACAAAGAAGTGTGTGTATCCGAGTTTCTCATATGTCGGTATGTATGCTGCCAATGAGTTTATCAATGAAATCTTGGCACCTCGAGTAGTAACTCGGGGACTGCCTTAGTAATATTTGTTGTCTTCTGTCTTTGTTATTTATTTTTTATGTCGTCTGGCTTACGTTGCTTCTACCTAAGCCGGATTAGTAGTGTGTGAGCACCAAAATCTCAACTATTCGACTTGCTGCCGTCCAACAAGAATTGGCTTCATGGCAAGCAAGAGAACAAGTTTGGAAGTGCATAGCACACGAAAAAATGACTAAGGAAAAGAACGTAATCGAGCCGAAATTCTTTATTCGGAATAACCATATGTTTACTTTACTTTTACTACGCTGGATTATTTTGAGCTAAGACTAAGGTTTCCAAGTAATGTTAAGTCAATTTTTGAAACTCGGACTCGTAAGTCACAAAGTCGAATCATGGTAGACACGAGCCGAGTCATGAAATTGAGGAAACAAGAAAATGAAACTCGAGGACTACGCCCAAGTTAATCCGGCATGAAAAACTTGGTAGCAAAACATAATCAATATGCTTAATACATCTGCACCCGGCATACCGGGGATCTGATAAATTTCAAAGTGTTTTTTGGTGCTCAAGGAGCAGCAGTAGGAGGGGGTAACTCGGCGCCAGTGGGTGGAACTCCGGCTTCAGCCTCCTCATCATCTTAATTTTCTTCGAGATATGAGGCTTCGTCCTATTCCTCGTCATCCAAACCATCTTCAACATATTCATCATCAGTGGCGCCGAGGAAGCTTGGTCCTTTGTTCCATTGATGGACAGGGGCAAACTGGATGAGGTTGTGGGCACAAGCCTTGCGCCGAGCAACCCAATCCGGATCATTTGACCATTTGGACCCGGTGCGCAAGCACTCAAGAATCTTCAGATCTAATTTGTCATACCACGTAAGCACAAAGCGGAGGACAGTATCAACTCCAGCACGAGAGGCGGATTCCCTCTAGAGGTTGAGCTAGGTCTCGCAATCCATCAGCCTATTGATCAAAACAGTAGATCCCTCCGGAACATCCTCATCTGGCCAAAGGGCACGGAAGATCCGGACGGCTGAATCAAGGAGACCCGAGCCATAGTTCTTCACAATTTCAATGCGAGAGGATAGGCTGACTAGCAAGTCCTCCATGTCATAGGGAATAGTTTCCAACCCAAGACCAGTTGGGGTACCCTTCTGCTGGCGAACTTGGCAACGACAGTAGCCGCAATGGCATCACTCTAGGAATGTGCGTAAAAACGAAACAAGTGAAATAAGTAAAAGGGTTTAACTCGGAGAAGTACATATCAGCTGAAGGAAAAGAGCTCACGGGAGATATGACTATGGATCCGAGTCAGCTCATTGGTGCAATCAGCACGCCTCTTCTAGAGCTTCTCAAGTTCGACATTAGCCGAGTAAGGCTTGACGTCGGCCTCCTTCAGCAATTCTTGAACCTTTGAAAGTTGAAGGCTAAGACATTCTCGCTCTTCGGTGAAGTCTTGGCCAGCCTTGTCCATCTCAATCTTGTGGAGCTCTTTAAGTTTTTTCATCTCAGCCTTGAGCTTGGAAACTTCATCATCCTTGGCTCGGAGTTTGGCAAGTTCGTCATCCTTCTTCTTGAGCTCAGCCTGATGTTGCCCTGCTTGTTCGAGAAAATGCAGCATCATATCAGACACGGGCACACTATCTCCAAGGGATGCTGCAATGATTTGTTCACCCGACAGAGCTGAGGTATGCATATCTGCCGAGCTCAGGAGAAAGGAGAGAGGGCACGTAAATTGAGTAATCAAAGTGAATTACCTTTTATCTCGGCCAAGTTTTTTCTCATAATTTTGTTTTCGGCCTCCACTCCGGCTGTGCAATCCGAATGACAAATTAGTTCGGCAGGAAAATACAAAGAAAGATGGGGGAGTGGTCGAAGAGAAACTTACTCTTTTTCTCGCATTCAGCAAGAAGAGCAACATGTTTCAAGCGCAGCCCCTTGTGTGAGTCCAAGAGGCGCTGAAACTCAGTAGTTTGACGATTGGTAGTGATCTGAAAAGAGCAGTGATTAGCTCAGCTATATGGATATTCGAAGCGTAAAAAATCCAGGCCAAGTGGAACTTAACCTGGCTCTAGGTGTGTGCATATTCGAAGTGTGCAAAATCTGGGCCAAGTGGAACTTAACCCGGCTCTAGGTGTGTGCATATTCGAAGCGTGCAAGATCCGGGCCAAGTGGAACTTAACTCGGCTCTAGGTGTGTGCATATTCGAAGCGTGCACGATCCGGTCCAAGTGGAACTAAACCCGGCTCTAGGTGTGTGTATATTCGAAGCGTACAAAATCCAGGCCAAGTGGAACTTAACCCGGCTCTAGGTGTGTGCATACTCGAAGCTACTAAGGAGCTACGCGAGTTCGCTAAGGAGCATCCGGCCGAGTAACAAGTTACTCCCTCGGAGGCTCGGGGACTAATGGATATGTCTCTAAGCAATTATGCGTATTAAGTAAAACACAGAGTAGCATACCTCCATCATCCGGCCAACAATGTTGATAGCCTTGGCTGTTGTGTTCATTTGTGCACTGAATTCGGCGGGCCCAAACTTCTCCAGGAGATCGTCGTTTGGATCAACGAACTCCGCTTTGTTCCAATTGTCGACGTATTCAATCAAAGCTAGAGGATAGCTCTCTCCGCTAAGCATGTGAGGCGCCACCAAGCCTTTGGCATGGGCTTCTCTCCTTGCAACTAGGGCGGCAACAGGGCTGGTATGCAACGCGAGATGTTTGCTGCCAGCTGACCCAGAGGAAGCATCTCTCTTCGGCAGCATAGACGCGAGCATGCGTTGTCCAGCCTTGATGGATGTTGCCTTGGTGGCGCCAGAACCTTTCTTAGCCTTGGGCTGCTGCTGGGAGGCTGAGGCTTGAGCTACAGATTTGGACTTGGGTGTGGCCTTGGTGCTAGCTGGGTTTTCTCGCCGAGTCCTGGAAGATTCGGACGAGGCAGAAGGAGTTGGTGTTGGTACTGGTGCTTGTGTTGCTGCTGGTGGTACTGGTGCTGATGCTTGTGCGGGTGCTGGTGCTGCTGTTGCTGTTGGTACCTCGGAGGTGACGGGGTGCGGCTGAGCCGATGAAGAGCTAGGGGCATCTGCTACCTCGGCCGTGCCACTTCCCCCTGCTCCGAGGTGGCCCCCCTCTAGACGAGGTGGACTAAGGTCTAGTGCAGCCACCGAGCCTTCCTGAATTGGGCTCAGCAGGCGCATGTCATCGTTGCGAGGGGGAGATGTGGAACGCCGGAGGGGCGAAGCAATGCTGGAGCCAATCTGGGGAACCTCCACGGCAGCCCTATCGAATTAAACGAAGAATAACAAATTATAACAAAAAGAATGGTATATGGATAGAGAATCATGAGGCAGAGAATTGGACAAAGAAAAAAGTGACTTACTCATCAGAAGTCAAAGGCTCCATGGGCTTCCGAGCTCTCCGAACTATGGCTTTAGTCGGAGGTTTGCTAGCGACCTTGTCATCAGACTTCTTCCGCCTTTTGGTTGTCTTGGGAGGCCCAGAAGAAGCAGCGGAAGTGGCAGCCCGTTTCTTAGACGCGGCTGGGGCTGGCTCACTCAAAGCGAGAGGGGGGATCTTCATGAATGTGCCCAACCGGGTTAGTTGAAGCCGGAAATGCGTAAGAAATAGGCGCCGGGTTATATACCTTCAACACCTCAATATCGGAATTATCTTCATCGTCAGGCCAATCCCTTAAAGAAAGGAAGTTACCAGTGGGTCGCTTGGATGCGTCTGCGACAACCAAGAACATTTCCTGATCCGGCTCCTCCTTGTCCAAAACAAGTCGATCCTTCCCCCATTTGAGGGAAGGCTCGGTGCCATCTTCAAGGGTCTGCTGAAGAAACAACTAAAAAGAAAATGCAAAGGGATCAAATAAGCAACATGCTCCGACATAGGATATAACTCGGAGAGGGGTTGAGTAATGAGATTTACCGCAGGAAGAGGCTTGTCCCGACAGTAATGCTCCAACCCCCACTCCCACTCAGCGGAGAAGTCCTTATCAGTCGTGAAGATGGCCTTGACCTGGCGGAAGATCTCAGTATTGTTCAACTCGAAGGAGGAGGTCCGGTTGGGGTCAAGTCGCCAGCTCATATGGCAAAGTTTGTGTGTGCGCTTCTATAGGGGGGAAATCCAGCTGCGGATGAATGTGATCATCACATCCTCGTTGCGCAGCCCCAGATCCTTCAGCTCCTGGAACCGCTTGTTGACCTGATTCGCCAAGGCAGTTGGTTTCTTGGGAATCCGGTCCCACAGATCCGGATTAGGAGGACCCATTACAAGGGGCACAGCTGGATCAGATCCTCATCCAATCCATTCCTCATATAAAAGAAGGTCCGGGCCCAGCCCTTGCAGGAATCAAGCCCCGTGACTCAGGGGAAGACAGATTGTTTCTGGGGAGAGATGGAGGCGGCACCGCATTGCGTCAGGTGCTTGTCCTCTGGGGCATGCTCCTTATCCGGAACCACGTTCCTCCGCAGACTGAAGAACCAGATCCAGAGCTCTTTGGTTGGCCACAGGCCGACGTATCCTTCTATGGCAGATGCGACGAAGGAAAGGGAAGTGATGGCGTTCGCCGGGAGATGGTGAGGTTGGAGTTCATAGATGTTGATGAAATCATGGAAGAAATCACTCACAGGCAGGCCAAAGCCATGCTGGAAGTGAGACAGGAAGACGGCGAAATCACCCAAATTGGGTGAGGGAGCGAGCTCCTCCGAGGCAAGGCGAGAAATCACGCCCTCGGGGATGTGGCGGGTGCGGTAGAGCCAATCCAGGTCATCTTGGCACACCCAAGAACCGGCCCAGGCACCACGCTCCATGGTTTCACCCCCTCCTCCATCTCTTCTTCAACGACAGCGAGCTCCCCCTCGGTCATCTCCAGGTCAATGTCCTCACCGGCCCTATCGGAGGTGGGGGGCAGAGGCTTGGTTGGCGTGAACCCGTGACGTTGAAGTAGCGCGGGAGCGGTAGCAAGGCTAATGCAAAGAAGCACGGTGCGGCGGCGGCACTGCAGAGCAGATGCAGCGGCGGCGGCGCTGTCGCAAGGAAGAAGAAGAGGCAGAGAGGCAGAGGGGCGCGAGAAGGGGAAATAGCCAAGGGGCGCGTCCCTCCCCTATTTAACCATGCCCCAGCAGTGGGTAGTGTGATCGTGCTATGGATCGAGGCCACATGGAGTGGCCATGTATCAGCCGGATCAGCCAATCAGAGGCAAGCCACAGGAAGGGCCACAGGAAACAGGGGATCCCACGACGCGACGTGGTGATGCAGTTAACGAGGAGGCAGCTGCGACGCGACGTGTGCAACAGTAACCCCTGACAATAAGTGCAGTAACTGGCACAAGCCCTTAAAATGAGGCAAGGTAATGTTTACCCTCCACGTAGGATGTGGGGAAGTGTATGAGAGAAGGAAGGATAACACGGAAAACTGAAGGATGACCCGGCCATCGAGTGATAACTCGGAACGCACCAAGGGAAAGCTAGGCCACGAAATCCGAGCTGTGAGGTAACTCAGAAAAGGGGAGCAAAAAGCTCGGTAGATTGAACCTGTCGTGTCCTTAGCAGCTGAAGTTGCTAAGACCGCACCAGCTTCGGGGACTAATGTTGGGGGGATACCCCCGGGTAGGGTCACGCCGGGGTATAGAGGCCAAGTTAGCCGAGGTACGGAAAGGTCAAAGCGTATGCTGGCCAAGTCACCTCAAGGCAGGCCGACTTACGGAGTAACCCGGACCGGAGGATGTCCACCTAACTGTGTCCCGGCCAACGTATGTCGTATGCCAGCAGACGTTTTGTAACTTGTATGCAGGTACCCATGGGGCCGGATTAACCAGGCATGATCCGGGTTATATCAGGCTTGCAAGAGAAGCAACGTATCTCGCTGGTCAAAGGGTGACCTCTGTGTGCAGGAGCGTGAGCGAAGTGAATAGAGGGAGGGACCAGCGAGGCGTGGCCGACAAAGGTGACGCACCCTGTGTCGGCTGACGCTGGCACCGCAGAGGCTGACGTAGCCTCTGCATGGCTTACGATGGCAAAAGGAGACCCAGCTGATTTTCTATTTTGGGAGAGGCATATTCCCAGGAATATGCCTTCACGTATGCCCTAACTAGAGACCTAGCCTCCCCTTTATAAGGGGCACTAGGGCCTCTGTAGTTGGGGCTGGCGGGTTGGCACGTGAGTAGTTTATTCATAGAGAGACAAGTAGTGGTGAGAGTAAGAGAGCTTCTTCTTCGTCCTCTCCCCAATACAGCTCAAGGAGCATCTGTAAACCTTGTGAACTTGGAGCATACAAAGCATCTGTGTGTGGAATCACCACACTATCCCTCCCTGGATTCCTCTAGTGCATATTGGCCCCACCTTTAGCCTATCCATGGCATCTGCCGTGACACCACCACGACACATTGTTTAGTAACGAGATTGAACACAACCTGATGATGGCATTGATTAGATCTCGGGCAATGTAAGTATCGAGTGACAAAGAGAATAAGACACGATTGTCCCGGTTCAAACGACGAAAGATCATCGTGGAACACACAGGGGTCACATGGCCATCTAGGTCCCTCTATCGATCATTGGTGCGGGAGTGTCCCGACCATGTCTAGAGTGTTCCCGAACCGTGGGGTATCACGCTTAAGGGCTTGATGATGCATAGAGAGTGTTTATAGGATCAGGAGAATCGCCGAAGAGTTATAGGGAGAAAACCGGAAGGGTTTCGGTAAATCCAGAGGATGTCCGGAGTGGAGGTGGAAGGTGTTCCATGGCCACAGAGATTGAATAATATGTGAATGAATGTTAAATATTGATTTAATCATTTATTCATAATTATTTAATAAAGAGAAAATCAATCAAAGGTCAAAAAGGCTTAATGGGCCAATTTCAGGAGAGGGCCCATTAGGGAAAGGAGAGAGGGAGAAGGGCCAAGGGGGTGGCCGGCGGCCTCCCCTCCCCCCTCCTCTCCTTTAGTCCCACCCCGGGACTTTGAGGGTGGGTGTACCCCCTCCTCCTCCTATATATAGTGGGGTATTTGGCCAAGATAAAGGTCTCCCCACTTTTGGGAGGACCTCTAATTGATATTTTCTCTCTCCTCCCTCTCTCTCGTGACCGTGGTCCCAAGTCTGGACTACGCGAGCGAGAGACATCTTCACCACGGAGCGTCGTCGTGCTGTGGGATTCGGATCCAGGAGCTCTACTTCCGCAACTGCTGCTGGATCGGGGAAGCAGGAGTCATCGTCAGGCACCAGACGTGTGTAACTCTCCGTGAGGTGTCGCACTTGAGGCACTCCAGTCGTTGCAGCCAAGGAGCACAAGGACTTCATCACGACCTTGAGGTCGGCTTCGGCTCGTCTACATCAACCACGCTCTCCTGAGCGTTGACAACGCTTTTCGGTCTTCAAGGGTAAGTTTGCGAAAAGCCCCTCCCGTTACTGTATTACTAATAGATAGGTCCTGGCAGCTTTAGGGGTTCAGTGGCGTAGAGTAAAATTTATTGTTTTCATACACAGAACCCCAACACTATTGAGGTTGGTGTAGTCAATGCACATTCTCCAAGTGTTGTTCTTCTTCAGAACCAGGACTAGGTTGCCAGCCACTTGGAGTACTTGATTGGCCGAATGAAGCCTACAACAAGTAGACGCTGCACTTCTTTGGCGATTGCTTGGTGGTGCTCTTCATTGAAGGGCCACAACGACTGCTTCACAGGTCGCACTTTGGGGTTAGCGTTGAGTTGTGCTCCTCGAGTTCCCTCGGGACACTAGGCATGTAAGATGGCTTCCATGCAAAGATGTTGCGATTCTCACATAGGAACTCGATGAGCGTGCTTTCCTATGCGGGGCTCATGTTAGTCCCCATAGTGACTTTCTGGCTCGAGTCACTCGGACGAGCTCGCTGGTGCGGGTGTGTGTGGAGGACTCGAATGTTGTTGACCCAACGTTCTCTGAGTTCGGTTTTTTCAGGATCCTGGGGTCGTCCTTGTCGATGCCACTCGCATATTTGGCGAGCTCATCGGTGTGGGTGGCTTCCTCTACGATGATGACGTCAGCAAGCTTAGCACCGTTGTCCTCGCATTCCATGGCCATATCGGGGTCGCTATGGACAGTGATGATGCCACATGGCCCTGAGAGCTTCATCATGTTGTACGCGTAATGCGGAGCCACCATGAACTTGGTGAATGCCTGTCGCCCCAGGATGAAGTGGTAGGGGCTGCAGAAGTTCAACAACTCGAAGCGATCTGCTCGGTGTGTAAGTTGGCTAGCGTACCGAAGGTGACTGGCAGTGTCACCTTGCCAATCGGGTACGCCTTCCGACCAAGGACGACGTCGTGGAAGGTGGTGAGGGTCGATTCGACGATCGACTATGGGAGCTGTAGCCTCCTGAATTTGTCCAGGTAGAGGATGTTGATGGAGCTTCTGCTGTCCATCAAGGTCTTGGGGAGCCAGTAGTCAGCGACTTTGGGCTTGACCAGCAGGGCGACATGTCCGGGGTACTCGATCCGTGGCGTGTGGTCCTCATGGCTCTAGTTGATGCTTTGTATGGACCAGTTGAGGAAGCGAGGGATGTCGACTTGAGTCAGCGTGTTCACGGTAACTGCACGAGCAGGCATTTTCTTCTCGCGTTTGGTGTCGAGTCTGGTGAATGTATGTAGCGAGCCGACGTCATTACCAAACACGCTGGTATTGTTGTTGTCCCTTGCTCGCCTTGCCTTCTCGATCTCCTGAAGAGAGTGGCAGTTGGCGATGGTGTGAGTGGCGGGCTTCCCCTCCTTGCTATGGTAGACACAGGGTTGGTTGAGCAGGGTAGTGGGGTTGAAATTCGACCTCGTCGCATTGTTGGCGCGGTAGTTTTCGCTGTCATGGTAGTTGCCTCCGTCGCAGTGGAAGTTCTTCGGGTCGTGCTGCCTGTAGCCGGTGTTGGCGATGAAGTCGACTCTCCTATCACCGCGGCGCTCGCTAGTGAGGCGAGTGTTGTTGTAGCGCATCTCGCGCGGTCTGCCATTGTCGTGGCCGCCAATGCGGCTTCTCCCACCCAACTCATCGTCAGAGTCTTGGTTGGTTCCTCCTTCGTGTAGCGCTTGGTGATTTCGAGGAGGTCGGGGATGTTGTCGAGTGTCCGGTAGACCCTCTTGATCTTGGCGACCAAAAGTTTGTACCAGCACACGTTCTTGAAGCAGTGGATCGCCGTGTCCGGGTGGATGCCGGAATTGTTGATCCACAGATCCTACCACCGCTGCGTTCCCTGGACGTAGCGCTCCAGGTCCTTGATTGTAGTGGCGTGGGTGTTGGAGCCCTCGAAGTGCCTGACAAAGGCATCTTGTGTGTCCTCCCGTGAGTCGATGCTATTCTATGGGACGGTGTTGATCCACTAGCGAGTCGATCCTTCCATCATCAGGGGGAGGTAGCGAGCTGCGAGCAAGTCGGTGTGGCCGACGATTACCATCGCCATGAGGTACGTGTCGATCCATACCGACGGATCATACATGGGGTCGTACTTCGCGATGTCTTTCGGCGCTTTGAAGGTGGAGGGGTACTTCTCGCCTCAGATCATTGGTCTGAAGCACTGCGGGCCAATTCGGATAAGGGAGCCCCTTGGCTCGGGCTCGCCGCGGTTGGAGAGGGTATGCCTCAGGTCGTTCAGCTGGCATGCTCGCCAGGCCTGATTGTTGACAATGTGGGTCCACACATCGATTGGCTGACCGTTCGCAACGACCGTATTGTTCACAGGTTGAGGATCTTTGGTGGAGAGTGCGGGATTCACGGCCCGCGGTTGGAGGTGCAGGGGCTCGGGCAGGGGGCTGTTGAGGGTGTTGGTGACCGTTGGACGGCCGCTGTAGCCGCACAGCTCCCGGATGAGCGGGAGTACATCCACCCCCGCGGGTCGATTCCTGCGGCTTGCTGCTCGATGGTCCTAGCGAGTAGGTCCTGGGTGTACATGACCTGCGGCACGCCCTCTCCCGTGATGTTGAGGTTGGTGACTGCAACTTTCCCCGTGATGACATTGTCCATTGGGGTGGAGTAGAGTGGGAGTCCATTAGAGTCATGCGCTTGTGGCGAGATGATGATCCGCGACTGGTGTGGGGGAGGCGAATAGCGGGGTGGTGGTGGAGCTCGGGTCGCGGACTCCCCAGCTGGCGTTTGATTGCCTCTGGGTGGCGCATTGCGGAAGATCTCATGCTCAGCCACGCGATCAAGGTCGTGCTTATCATCGAAGTTCAGGGCGTGGCCCTGGACATTAGAGTTCAGGTGACTCCGGATGCGGCGCTGGTGATGCAGTGATAGCTCTTGTGCCCTTTGCTGCTCGAGGCGAAATTGCATGTGTGTTCTTTCACTCCCTGTCTATTCTCTTCACAAACCACATATGGATCCACCAGAGTCATTGCATGTGTGTTCTTTCAATAAACCACAACTAGAATCATTGCATCTCTATTCTTTTCATTAACCACAGCTAGAGTCATTGCATGTCTATTCTCTTCACAAACCACATATGGATTCACTAGTGTCATTGCATGTGTGTTCTTTTCATTAACCACAGCTAGAGTCATTGCATGTGTATTCTTTTCACAAACCACATATGGATCCACCAGAGTTCATTGCATGTCTGTTCTTTTCATTAACCACAACTAGTGTCATTGCATGTATGATCTCTTCACAAACCACATAAGGATCCAATAGATTCATTTCATGTGTGTTCTTTTCACAAACCACATATGGATCCACCAGTGTCACTGCATGTGTGTTCTTTTCATTAACCACAGCTAGAGTCATTGCATGTGTGTTCTTTTCACAAACCACATATGGATCCACTAGAGTTCATTGCATGTGTGTTCTTTTCATTAACCAGAGCTAGAGTCATTGCATGTGTGTTCTTTTCACAAACCACATATGGATCCACCAGAGTTCATTGCATGTGTGTTCTTTTCATTAACCACAGCTAGAGTCATTGCATGTGTGTTCTTTTCACAAACCACATATGGATCCACCAGTGTCATTGCATGTGTGTTCTTTTCATTAACCATAGCTAGAGTCATTGCATGTGCGATCTTTTCACAAACCACATATGGATCCACCAGAGTCAATGCATGTCTATTCTTTTCATTAACCACAACTAGTGTCGTTGCATGTGTGTTATTTTCACAAACCACATATGGATCCACCAATTTCATTGCATGTGTGTTCTTTTCATTAATGACATATGGATCCACCAGAGTCATTGCATGTCTGTTCTTTTCATTAACCACAGCTAGTGTCATTGCATGTCTGTTCTTTTCACAAACCAGATAAGGATCCACTAGAGTCATTTCATGTGTGTTCTTTTCACAAACCACATATGGGTCCACCAGTGTCATTGCATGTGTGTTCTTTTCACGAACCAACTATGGATCCGCTAGTGTCATTGTATGTGTGGTCTTTTCATTATCCACAGCTAGAGTCACTTCATGTGTGTTCTTTTCACAGACCACATATGGATCCCCTAGTGTCATTGCATGTGTGTTCTTTTCATTAACCACAACTAGAGTCACTGCATGTATGTTCTTTTCACAAACCACATATGGATCCACCAGAGTTCATTGCATGTCTATTCTTCTCACAAACCACGTACGGATCCACCAGAGTTCATTGCATGTGTGTTCCTTTCAGAAACCTCATATGGATCCATAGCTTGAGTCATTGCATGTTTGTTCTTTTCACGAACCACATATGCATCCACCAGAGTCTGAATGTCTATTCTTTTCATAAACCACATGAGCGTGTTTGTTCGTTTCATAGACCACATATGGATCGACCAGCTAGAGTCATTACATGTTTGTTAGTTTCACAAACCACATATGGATCCACCAGTTTCATTGCATGTGTGTTATTTTCATTAACCACAGCTAGAGTCATTGCATGTGTGTTCTTTTCACATACCACATGTGGATCCACCGGTGTCATTGCATGTGTGTTCTTTTCATTAACCACATATGGATCCACCAGCGTCATTGCATGTGTGTTCTTTTCATGAACCACATATGGATCCACCAGTGTCATTGCATGTGTCTTCTTTTCACAAACCACATATGGATCCACCATAGTCATTGCATGTGTGTTCTTTCAATAAACCACAACGAGAATCATTGCATCTCTGTTCTTTTCATTAACCACATCTAGAGTCATTGGATGCCTGTTCTTTTCACAAACCACATATGGATCCACCAGAGTCCATGCATGTGTGTTCGTTTCACAAACCACATGGATCCACCAGTGTCATTGCAAGTGTGTTCTTTTAATAAACCACAGATAGAGTCACTTGAACTCAATTCTCTTCATAAACCACATGTGGATCCACCAGTGTCATTGCATGTGTGTTCTTTTCAATAACCACAACTAAACTCATTGCATGTGTGTTCTTTTCGCAAACCACATATGGATCCACCAGAGTTCATTGCATGTCTGTTCTTTTCACAAACCACATATGGATCCACCAGAATTCATTGTATGTCTGTTTTCTTCACAAACCACATATGGATCCACTAGTGTCATTGAAATGTGTGTTCTTTTCACAAACCACATATGGAGCCACAAGTGTCATTGAATGTGTGTTCATTTCACAAACCACATATTGATCCACTTGAGTCATTGCATGTCTATTCTTCTCACAAACCACATATGGATCCAGCAGAGTCATTGCATGTGTTTTATTTTCATGAACCACGTATGGATCCACCAGTGTCATTGCATGTGTGTTCTTTTCACAAACCAAATATGGATCCCCAAGTGTCATTGCATGTGTGTTCTTTTCATTAACCACAGCTAGAGTCATTGCATGTGTGTTCTTTTCACAAACCACATATGGATCCACCAGAGTTCATTGCATGTGTGTTCTTTTCATTAACCACAGCTAGAGTCATTGCATGTGCGATCTTTTCACAAACCACATATGGATCCACCAGACTCAATGCATGTCTGTTCTTTTCATTAACCACCACTAGTGTCGTTGCATGTGTGTTATTTTCACAAACCACATATGGATCCACCAATTTCATTGCATGTGTGTTCTTTTCATTAATGACATATGGATCCACCAGAGTCATTGCATGTCTGTTCTTTTCATTAACCACAGCTAGTGTCATTGCATGTCTGTTCTTTTCACAAACCACATAAGGATCCACTAGAGTCATTTCATGTGTGTTCTTTTCACAAACCACATATGGGTCCACCAGTGTCATTGCATGTGTGTTCTTTTCACGAACCAACTATGGATCCGCTAGTGTCATTGTATGTGTGGTCTTTTCATTATCCACAGCTAGAGTCACTTCATGTGTGTTCTTTTCACAGACCACATATGGATCCCCTAGTGTCATTGCATGTGTGTTCTTTTCATTAACCACAACTAGAGTCACTGCATGTATGTTCTTTTCACAAACCACATATGGATCCACCAGAGTTCATTACATGTCTGTTCTTCTCACAAACCACGTACGGATCCACCAGAGTTCATTGCATGTGTGTTCCTTTCAGAAACCTCATATGGATCCATAGCTAGAGTCATTGCATGTTTGTTCTTTTCACGAACCACATATGCATCCACCAGAGTCTGAATGTCTATTCTTTTCATAAACCACATGAGCATGTTTGTTCTTTTCATAGACCACATATGGATCGACCAGCTAGAGTCATTACATGTTTGTTAGTTTAACAAACCACATATGGATCCACCAGTTTCATTGCATGTGTGTTATTTTCATTAACCACAGCTAGAGTCATTGCATGTGTGTTCTTTTCACATACCGCATGTGGATCCACCGGTGTCATTGCATGTGTGTTCTTTTCATTAACCACATATGGATCCACCAGTGTCATTGCATGTGTGTTCTTTTCATGAACCACATATGGATCCACCAGTGTCATTGCATGTGTCTTCTTTTCACAAACCACATATCGATCCACCATAGTCATTGCATGTGTGTTCTTTCAATAAACCACAACTAGAATCATTGCATCTCTGTTCTTTTCATTAACCACATCTAGAGTCATTGGATGCCTGTTCTTTTCACAAACCACATATGGATCCACCAGAGTCCATGCATGTGTGTTCGTTTCACAAACCACATGGATCCACCAGTGTCATCGCAAGTGTGTTCTTTTAATAAACCACAGATAGAGTCACTTGAACTCAATTCTCTTCATAAACCACATGTGGATCCACCAGTGTCATTGCATGTGTGTTCTTTTCAATAACCACAACTAAACTCATTGCATGTGTGTTCTTTTCACAAACCACATATGGATCCACCAGAGTTCATTGCATGTCTGTTCTTTTCACAAACCACATATGGATCCACCAGAATTCATTGTATGTCTGTTTTCTTCACAAACCACATATGGATCCACTAGTGTCATTGAAATGTGTGTTCTTTTCACAAACCACATATGGAGCCACAAGTGTCATTGAATGTGTGTTCATTTCACAAACCACATATTGATCCACTTGAGTCATTGCATGTCTATTCTTCTCACAAACCACATATGTATCCAGCAGAGTCATTGCATGTGTTTTATTTTCATGAACCACGTATGGATCCACCAGTGTCATTGCATGTGTGTTCTTTTCACAAACCAAATATGGATCCCCTAGTGTCATTGCATGTGTGTTCTTTTCATTAACCACAGCTAAAGTCAGTTCATGTTTATTCTTTTCACAGACCACATATGGATCCCCTAGTGTCATTGCATGTGTGTTCTTTTCATTAACCAGAACTAGAGTCACTGCATGTGTGTTCTTTTCACAAACCACATATGGATCCACCAGAGTTCATTGCATGTCTGTTCTTCTCACAAACCACATATGGATCCACCAGAGTTCATTGCATGTGTGTTCTTTTCACAAACCTCATATGGATCCATAGCTAGAGTCATTGCATGTCTGTTCTTCTCACGAACCACATATGGATCCACCAGAGTCTGAATGTCTGTTTTTTTCATAAACCACATGAGGATGTGTGTTCTTTTCATAGACCAGATATGGATCGACCAGCTAGAGTCATTGCATGTGTGTTCTTTTCACAAACCACATATGGATCCAACAGTTTCATTGCACGTGTGTTCTTTTCATTAACCATAGCTAGAGTCATTGCATGTGTGTTATTTTCACAAAACACATGTGGATCCACCAGTGTCATTGCATGTGTGTTCTTTTCATTAACCACATATGGATCCACCAGTGTCATTGCATGTGTGTTCTCTTCATGAACCACATATGGATCCACCAGTGTCATTGCATGTTTGTTCTTTTCACAAACCACATATGGATCCACCAGAGTTCATTGCATGTTTGTTCTTTTCATAAACCACATGGATCCACCAATGTCATTGCATGTGCATTCTTTTAATAAACCACAACTAGAGTCACTGAATGTGTGTTCTTTTCATAAATCACATATGGAATAAGCTAGAGTCATTGCATGTGAGTTCTTCTCACAAACCACATATGGATCCACCAGAGTCATTGCATGTATGTTCTTTTCATTAACCACAGATAGTGTCATTGCATGTCTGTTCTTTTCACAAACCACATAAGGATCCACTAGAGTCATTTCATGTGTGTTCTTTTCATAAACCACATATGGATCCACCAGTGTCATTGCATGTGTGTTCTTTTCACAAACCAAATATGGATCCCCTAGTGTCATTGCATGTGTGTTCTTTTCATTAACCACAGCTAGAGTCACTTCATGTGTGTTTCTTTTCATAAACCACATATGGATCCCCAGTGTCATTGCATGTGTGTTCTTTTCTTTAACCACAACTAGAATCACTACATGTGTGTTCTTTTCACAAACCACATATGGATCCACCAGAGTTCATTGCATGTCTGTTCTTCTCACAAACCACATATGGACCCACCAGAGTTCATTACATGTGTGTTCTTTTCACAAACCTCACATGGATACATAGCTAGAGTCATTGCATGTATGTTCTTCTAACGAACCACATCTGGATCCACCAGAGTCTGAATATCTGTTCTTTTCATAAACCACATGAGCATGTGTGTTCTTTTCATAGACAACATTTGGATGGACCAGCTGGAGTAATTGCATTTGTGTTCTTTTCACAAACCACATATGGATCCACCAGTTTCATGGCATATCTATTATTTTCATTAACCACAGCTAGAGTCATTGCATGTGTGTTCTTTTCACAAACCACATGTGGATCCACTAGTGTCATTGAATGTGTGTTCTTTTCATTAACCACATATGGATCCACCAGTGTCATTGCATGTGTGTTCTTTTCATTAACCACATATGGATCCACCAGAGTCATTGCATGTGTGTTCTTTCAATAAACCACCGCTAGAATCATTTAATATGTGTTCTTTTCATTAACCACATATGGATCCACCAGTGTCATTGCATGTGTCTTCTTTTCATGAACCACATATGGATCCACCAGTGTCATTGCATGTGTGTTCTTTTCACAAACCACATATGGATCCACCAGAGTCATTGCATGTGTGTTCTTTCAATAAACCACCGCTAGAATCATTTAATCTCTGTTCTTTTCATTAACCACAGCTAGAGTCATTGCATGCATGTTCTTTTCACAAACCACATATGGATCCACCAGAGTCCTTATATGTGTGTTCTTTTCAGAAACCACATGGATCCACCAATGTCATTGCATGTGTGTTATTTTAATAAACCACAGCTAGAGTCACTGAATCTCAGTTCTCTTCATAAACCACATGTGGATCCACCAGTATCATTGCATGTGTGTTCTTTTCAATAACCACAACTAGAGTCATTGCATGTGTGTTCTTTTCACAAACCACATATGGAACCACCAGAGTTCATTGCATGTCTGTTATTTTCACAAACGACATATGGATCCACCAGATTTCATTGCATGTCTATTCTTTTCACAAACCACATATGGATCCACCAGTGTCATTGAAATGTGTGTTCTTTTCACAAACCACATATGGATCCACCAGTGTCATTGAATGTGTGTTCTTTTACCAAACCACATATGGATCCACTAGAGTGATTGCATGTTTGTTATTCTCACAAACCACATATGGATCCACCAGAGTCATTGCATGTGTGTTCTTTGCATGAACCACATATGGATCCACCAGTGTCATTGCATGTCTATTCTTCTCACAAACCACATATGGATCCACTAGAGTTCATTGCATGTCTGTTCTTTTCATAAACCACATGGATCCACCAATGTCATTGCATGTGTGTTCTTTTAATAAACCACAGGTAGAGTCACTAGATGTGTGTTCTCTTCATAAACCACATATGGAAACAGCTAGAGTCATTGCATGCGAGTTCTTATCACAAACCACATATGGATCCACTAGTGTCATTAAAATGTGTGTTCTTTTGATTAACCATAGCTAGAGTCATTGCATGTCTGTTATTTTCACAAACCACGTATGGATCCACCAGAGTACATTTCATGTGTGTTCTTTTCACAAACCACATATGGATCCACCAGTGTCATTGCATGAGTGTTCTTTTCATGAACCACATATGGATCCACCAGTGTCATTGCATGTGTGTTCTTTTCACAAACCACATATGGATCCACCAGAGTCATTGCATGTGTGTTCTTTCAATAAACCACCGCTAGAATCATTTAATCTATGTTCTTTTCATTAACCACATATGGATCCACCAGTGTCATTGCATGTGTGTTCTTTTCATGAACCACATATGGATCCACCAGTGTCATTGCAGGTGTGTTCTTTTCACAAACCACATATGGATCCACCAGAGTCATTGCATGTGTGTTCTTTCTATAAACCACCGCTAGAATCATTTAATCTCTGTTCTTTTCATTAACCACAGCTAGAGTAATTGCATGCATGTTCTTTTCACAAACCACATATGGATCCGCCAGAGTCCTTATATGTGTGTTCTTTTCAGAAACCACATGGATCCACCAATGTCATTGCATGTGTGTTATTTTAATAAACCACAGCTAGAGTCACTGGATCTCAGTTCTCTTCATAAACCAAATGTGGATCCACCAGTATCATTGCATGTGTGTTATTTTCAATAACCACAACTAGAGTCATTGCATGTGTGTTCTTTTCAATAACCACATATGGATCCACCAGAGTTCATTGCATGTCTGTTATTTTCACAAACCACATATGGATCCACCAGATTTCATTGCATGTCTGTTCTTTTCACAAACCACATATGGATCGACCAGTGTCATTGAAATGTGTGTTCTTTTCACAAACCACATATGGATCCACCACTGTCATTGAATGTGTGTTCTTTTGCCAAACCACATATGGATCCACTAGAGTGATTGCATGTTTGTTCTTCTCACAAACCACATATGGATCCACCAGAGTCATTGCATGTGTGTTCTTTGCATGAACCACATATGGATCCACCAGTGTCATTGCATGTCTGTTCTTCTCACAAACCACATATGGATCCACCAGAGTTCATTGCATGTCTGTTCTTTTCATAAACCACATGGATCCACCAATATCATTGCATGTGTGTTCTTTTAATACACCACAGCTAGAGTCACTAGATGTGTGTTCTCTTCATAAACCACATATGGAAACAGCTAGAGTCATTGCATGCGAGTTCTTATCACAAACCACATATGGATCCACCAGTGTCATTGAAATGTGTGTTCTTTTCATTAACCACAGCTAGAGTCATTGCATGTATGTTCTTTTCAGAAACCACGTATGGATCCACCAGAGTACATTTCATGTGTGTTCTTTTCACAAACCACATATGGATCCACAAGTGTCATTGCATGTGTGTTCTTTTCATTAACCACAGGTAGAGTCATTGCATGTGTGTTATTTCCACAAACCACATATGGATCCACCAGAGTTCATTGCATGTGTGTTCTTTTCATTAACCACAGCTAGAGTCATTGCATGTCTGTTTTTCTCACAAACCACATATGGATCCAATAGATTTCATTGCATGTGTGTTCTTTTCACAAACCTCAAATGGATCCATAGCTAGAGTCATTGCATGTATGTTCTTCTCACGAACCACATATGGATCCACCAGAGTCTGAATGTTTGTTCTTTTCATAAACCACATGAGCATGTGCGTTATTTTCGTAGACCACATATGGATCGACCAGCTAGAGTCAATGCATGTGTGTTATTTTCACAAACCACATATGGTTCCACCTGTTTCATTGCATATGTGTTCTTTTCATTAACCACAGCTAGAGTCATTGTATGTGTGTTCTTTTCACAAACCACATGTGGATCCACCAGTGTTATTGCATGTGTGTTATTTTCATTAACCACATATGGATCCACTAGTGTCAATGTGTGTGTGTTCTTTTCATGAACCACATATGGATCCACCAGTGTCATTGCATGTGTGTTCTTTTCACAAACCACATATGGATCCACCAGAGTCATTGCATGTGTGTTCTTTCAATAAACCATAGCTAGAATCATTGCATCTCTGTTCTTTTCATTAACCACAGCTAGAGTCATTGCATGCTTGTTCTTTTCACAAACCACATATGGATCCACCAGAGTCCATGCATGTGTGTTCATTTCACAAACCATATGGATCCACCAGTGTCATTGCATGTGTGTTCTTTTAATAAACCACAACTAGAGTCACTGGCTCTCTATTCTCTTCATAAACCACATGTGGATACACTAGTGTCATTGCATGTGTGTTCTTTTCAATAACCACAACTAGAGTCATTGCATGTGTGCTCTTTTCACAAACCACATATGGATCCACCAGAGTTCATTGCATGTCTGTTATTTTCACAAACCAGATATGGATCCACCAGAATTCATTGCATGCCTGTTCTTTTCACAAACCACATATGGATCCACTAGTGTCATTGAATGTGTGTTCTTTTCACAAACCACATATGGATCCACTAGAGTCATTGCATGTCTGTTCTTCTCACAAACAACATATGGATCCACTAGAGTCATTGCATGTGTTTTATTTTCATGAAGCACGTATGGATCCATCATTGTTATTGCATGTTTGTTCTTCTCACAAACCACATATGGATCCACTAGAGGTCATTGCATGTATGTTCTGTTCATAAACCACATGGATCCACCAATGTCAGTGCATGTGTGTTCTTTTAATAAACCAAAGCTAGAGTCACTGGATGTGTGTTCTCTTCATAAACCACATATGGAAACAACTAGAGTCATTGCGTGTGAGTTCTTCTCACAAACCACATATGGATCCACCAGTGTCATTGAAATGTGTGTTCTTTTCATTAACCACAGCTAGAGTCATTGCATGTCTGTTCTTTTCACAAACCACATATGGATCCACCAGAGTTCATTGTGTGTTCTTTTCACAAACCACATATGGATCTACCAGTGTCATTGCATGTGTGTTCTTCTCATAAACCACATATGGATCCCAACCTTAGGAGATCCCTAACCTTAGCCGCCCAATGGTGTCCATTAGACCGAGTCTTCTAGAAGGCACACCCGAACATAGTTGTTTTTCCTGACGATTGTTACATACCATTCGATCGGGGTGCTTGGACGATTGGATGGTCTTCGTAAGAGTGATTCCACGACATGATTGGCCACGCTTACTGCCCGCTTTCTCTGGACAAACAGGCAACACCAGGCGCTCCCCTTTTGCGAGTGTCAGGATTCATGAGTTCCATGGGCCATATGCCAGTGTCACGTCCCCTTTACTTCTCTTCCTCCCCATACTTCTCTTCCTTCCCCTCAAAGCCACTTTCCCCACTTCTCTCCCATCCTTCCATAGCCGCAAGCCGACGGGGCCTCTAGCTATCTCTCCCGTAGCCACCCTAGTGCCCCACCCCCTCTCACCATGGGTTGAAAGGGAGACGGTGAGGAAACGCGTCGTGATGATAGGGACGGTTATTTCGATGTGAGTACTCTCATCTCTGTCTCTATCATCTGTGGCGAATTATCTATTTTGAGCTAGATTTACTCTGTTTACTCATGTGTGTATGATGTGTTAGGCCAACCAGACGCTATACGACTCCGACTATCATGGTTTAGCGGATGAAGATAGTGCTCTACCATGTAAACATGGATATGTGCCCGCTAAATTTGTAGCATTCAAAGGACGAAACGCAGACAAGAGGTTTTTACGGTGTCAAGGACATCGTGCAATGATGCAAGGCCGAAGTTGCGGTGTTGTCAAATAGGTAGATCTAGAGTGGCCCAAATCGATGCAGAAAATGCTGTAGAAACTATGGGATATGACTATCGAGTTGAAAGAATCCATAGTCAGCCCACTTCTTGACAGTGCTGAGATGAAGCTATGGGACCCAGTTGACACAACCAAGCTTAACCGAGATCTCAGGAGGGTTCAAGACAAGGTTAGCAAAGTCGAGAAGGAGAGGGACGTGGCATTGGCCCTAAAGGCTAAAGCAGAGCAAGAACTGACTCAAGCAAGGAATGATCTGCACCAGGCCAAAGTCCTGCAGTTCACAACTACGAGTATTGACAAGTGCATGAGGATAAATGCAGAGAAACAATTGAAGCCGTGTAAGGAAGATTCTAAAAGGAAGGAGCACATGATTCGATCCTTGCTCTCGTAGGAAGATGCGCATCGGGCTAAGATTAGGAAGATCAAGGAGATGTGTGATAACTAGTTCTATTTAGCTTGATCTTCGTGCTTTTTTAAGTTGTAATAGTAGTACTTGTTGACCTAGCGGTCGGAACTAGTGGTCCTGGAGTCCTGGGAGATAAAAAATTGGTCGCCCGTTAATCTGTCTTAACCCTACATTACTTCCTTTTGTCTAATCATTGTGGTATTCTAACATTGGTGGTTTGTTTAAACATAATCTATGTGGATTGTGCCGCATGCAAATGGCACAACCACAATTTATAAAGTGGAAGCACGTACACCCGGTTACTGGAGATCCGGGAACTTTGCCAGATGCAGGGGATGTAGGAGCAGGGAGGCGGTGAGATAGACGGGCTCAAGATTAGGCCAGAAAGTAGTAACGATTTCCTCATCATCTGGGCATTATCGGTTGCCATTGATGTTTATGTTGCCATGTCGTTGTGCAGCAACTGAAATAAGTTGCTGCTTCGTGGAGTGTAGCACCTTTTTAAATAATTTATTTCTGTGCCACTTATATTCCATCGAATTTGGAGACCTCCTATCCCTCAGCAATCGTGGAACCGGTGCTACGTGTTTTCATATAGTAGTGGCACAATCACAATTTCGGATTCAAATACTGACTCGAGCGTTTCCAAACCCTAAGTCACGGTACATTTTACTCCGAGAACGTGGGTAGATTGTTTCGCCCTGCAAAGTTCCACACAGAGCTCCAGAATTTAACTAAATTACATATATAGGTTCAAGTTCAACACATTATTATGCATATTCATTGCCAGCAGCCTTCTTCCCCAGCCTGGGTGCCAATCCTTCACGTCCACTGGCTTCTTCATTTCCTGCCTTCTTCCTCTTCCTTGGTGCCAATTTTCTTAGTTTCACGTACTCTGCATCGCCGGGACAATCAGCACTAGAATCGTATCCAACATCATCTTTCCACTCATTTTTATTTTCTTCCAGCAGCAAAATGACTGACCCGATAGTCATGTTTCTAACCTTGCGGCACTTCCTGTCAAAGAAACAGGATTGTTGCATAACTTCCCAATATCTACAGAGTAAATAAAACAAAAATTACAATTCAGCACAAACATGCGAACCCCAAGAGAATTTTGCTTACCAGGAGCTAATTGGGTTAGAGCGACCACCCTGTCCAAGAATAGAAGGGAGACTCCTAGTTGCAGCAGCTTCCACATCCAGTACATCACAATTCAGCTCAAACATGCAAGCCGAAGCATACCTTTTCATCAACCCAATTAGCTGACTGTCACACATTAGAGGAACCATGATGCCTCATTCATCCATGAAGCAGAACTTTGTAGTCTGCTTCGGCCATATTTCATCATGATTACACAGAGCAGCAATCGTACCAGGGATAGTGCATATATGTGCAAGCGCTTCTTCCATCGTGATACAATGGTGTCCATACCACTTGCCCTTCACGCTTGCTTATTTAGAGTCATACCTGAAGAGGACTACCATAACCAGGTAAGGGTGGGCCGCGGAGATCCCACTTGACAGAAAACTGTGGACAAAATATGTTTGTCAGCGTTGGGCTAACAAGAAATTTTAGGTTCAGTAGCCAACTAGCAGTTATAATTAGTGCGAATAGCAAACAGAAGGGTAGCTTACCCGCATGTAGCCAGAACTTCTTCTTCCCTGGTAGTAGGATCTGCCATCCTCCGAGCTGCTCAGCTCATCGGCGGCGGAGGCGGGCTTGAGCCTCGTAACGGCGGCTACATCATGCGCCATTGGAGCTCGGGATCAGCGAATGGGCACAGCAACTGGGAGCAGCAACTTGGCACCGGAAGTCAAATGTCTAAAGGGATCGTTCTGCCTGGAGGGTGGATTTCGATGCTGCCGGTGCTAGGGGAAAGGAGGGAATGGATTTGTGAAATTGGTCAACGCATCCAATCCACTTAGTTCCTCGATTTTCCTAAGAGGTTGCCGTGTTAGCGCTTGTGTCACAATCAGATGACCGACATGTGGGTCCCAACCATCTACTTCACGGGGCAGTTTAACGGAATGTTTGAATTTGGCAGGGGTGAGATGAGTTTGCCTCGAAATGGCCCCTCTCAGTAGTTGGCGGCCCATCTTTATGAAATGCGGCAATTATAGGGAACTTGGGTACCGCGATGCACTTGCAAAGGAACTTTCGGACCGCAAACAAACAATCCTGCATGTCAGACCCCAGCCTCTCTTCCATTCGATGACGAGGCCAACCGCGCTGTAAGGCGGATTGAATGGCTCGTGGACGGAGGTCTGACGGGCTTGGACCTAGCCATGTGCTGGTTTGTTAGGCGGATCCAGTCTCTGCAGCACCGCGCCGAGTTGATGTGCAAATACACTCAAGACAGGAGGGATCCCATGCGAATTTTGCGGGATAACTTCTCCATTGACTCTATCGAACTTTGGCTAAAGGACATCATCAAGGTGAAGGACAGGAAGCATCGCTTCAAGATCACCTATGACATGTTCGACTGCGGCAAATGCCCAGAGGTAGCTTTTGTTTCCTTTGTTGCTCATTATATACTCTAAGGTTATATACTCCTAGATGGCGACCTTGGCGGTGGACCAGATGGCCTCCCAGGTCTATGATCCCAAGCTGAAGGATATCCAGGTGGTGTTCGACGACGATGCCCCAAGGATCAGCCAGCTCCGGCAGCGCGAAAGCGAAAGAGCTCCACCTCTAACGTTGCTGCCGAGACCAAGAAGAAGAAGAAATCGGAGAGTGGAGTCTTCAGATGATCCACCACCGCCTTAGAGGTGGAGAATAAGAAATCCACCGGCATTCCCCTCACCAAGGCTCCTTCCATGGAGTAAGTAAATTCATTCTCCGGCTTGTACTTTTTAGCTCATACCTTTTTTCAACTCTTGTACTTATACTTTTTACATTTTAGGAGGAAAGCCGGTGTTAGTTTGAAGCGATCCTCCAGAGATGCTAGAGGGTCAAAAAACGAGCAGCTCCCCTTTGCGCGGCTCGTCCAAGTGCTACAACTATAGCACCTCTGAGGTATCCACACGTACGGAGTGGAAGGTCACACGGCAGACTGCGAGGTCTGCACATGCAAGACAGGCAGAAGAGGACTGGCGGCTAGGTGGAATGTGCAACCCTATTCAGCTCGCCTCACTCTCTCTTATATAGGCATCCTTGGTGGGCTTCTACATTAGCAACCCATTAGCAGCCTAAGCCTGGTCTAATTCGGATCCAATCCTCATTAGAGTTCCAGCCCCTAAAGTGTGTGACCCTATAGGTTCATACACGTATAGGCATGACACGAGTACACTTACTCCGTCAATAGTTGGTAGCGGCCTCTAGCAAGACGTGCCAACTCCTAAACGCATACAAAGATCATTTGGACGAGCCATCACAAGGTTGAGTACATGTATTTCCCTTTGCCCTACGATATTTGGTCTAGCTCCAACCTGACCTCTCTTTCTCGATACTTTGATTCGGAATCCCTTTACTAGGTTAACACTTAACCATATGTAGCATGGCCATGGATTTCTGGATACGATCACTCGAGTGGCCCAGAGATATCTCTCTCAAGTAGAGAGGGGAAAATCCACATCTTGATTGACCAATGCCTTGTAGCATGTATCAGGACAAACCTGAAAGCTACCTTTATAACTACCCAGTTATGGAGTAGTGTTTGATAGCCCCAAGGTAGGTCGATCCACATCTCAAGTACATGCGACAATCTCAGGTCTAAGGACAAAATGTACACGATGTGTAGAGAGAGCTGCAAGTATTATTGCCAGTCTCAAGTTGGGTCAGTCCGACCCCATGTTCATAGCATGTGTCCACATCATTGGTTTGAAATCTCCATGTCTATGACTTGCGAAACATAGTCATCAACCAATCGATGTGCTAGTATAATATTCACGTGTGTCCTCACATGAACTCTGACTAGGGACAACAATTAGATAACCATACAAGTAAAGAGTTTCACAAACAATTCACATAATTGCCACAAGACAAGTTGCCTGATATATGGATATTCAAGGAACATTATAAAAACTCATGGATACATATGAAATACAATCATCTCTATGATTTCCTCTAGGGCATATTTCCTTCAGTCTCCCACTTGCACTAGAGTCAACCTAGATAGTATCGAATACCTAATTCTCTTGTGTGCATTTCATGCGTAGGCTGCGGGAGTGGCTTTGTCAAGGTATCAGCAGCATTTGAGTTCGTATGTATTTTGCATAACATGACACTACCATCATCAATGAATTCACGAATCAGATGGTAACGCATGCGAATATGTTTATTCTTCTGGTGCTGTCTAGGTTCCTTGGCTTGTGCAATAGAACCATTGTTGACACAATAAACCTCCATGGGATTGGACTCGCCCTAAACCACACCAAGAGCGATCAGGAAATTCCTAATCCAAACAGCTTTCGTTGTAGCCTCCGAGGCGGCAATATATTCAGCTTTTGTTGAAGAGGAGGCCACTGTATCTTGCTTGGAACTTTTCCAGCTCACAGCACCGCCATTCATGACAAACACATAACCTGATTGCGATTTGGAGTCATCTGAGTCGTTAAGGTAACTCACATCTGTGTAACCCTTTACTCTAAGTTCAACCTCACCTCCATAAACTAGGAACATATCATTAGTCCTTCTCAAGTACTTAAGGATATTCTTTACCGCTGTCTAGTGGCTTTCACCTTGATCGGCCTTGTATCTGCTCGTAACACTTAGAGCATAGGAAACATCTAGGCGAGTACATGTGATTTCATACATGATGGATCTAATAGCCAAAGCATATGGAACCATACTCATGGGCTCTCGCTCATCAGTGGTCGAAGGACACTGAGTCTTGCTGAGTTTAATGCCGTGAGACATGGGCAAGAACCCCTTCTTAGCCTCTTCCATCTTGAACCGTTTCAACAGTTTGTAAATGTATGTACTCTGGCTTAATCCAATTAGCCTCCTTGATCTATCTCTATAGATTTTGATTCTCAGAATATATGCCGCTTCTCCTAAGTCCTTCATAGAAAAACTATTTTTCAATGAGGTCTTAACAGACTTGAGCATAGGAATGTCATTTCCAATCAGTAATTTGTCATCTACATACAAGATTAGAAATACAAGAGATTTCCCACTTTCTTTCTTATACGCACAAGGTTATTGTTTGTTTTTGATGAAGCCAAACTTCTTTACAACTTCATCAAATCGAATGTTGCAACTCCGAGATGCTTGCTTCAGCCCATAAATAGACTTTTGAAGTTTGGATACTTTTCCAGCATTCTTTGGATCGACAAAACCTTTGGGCTGCATCATATACACATCCTCAGTAAGGATTCCATTTAAGAAAGTCGTTTTGACGTCCATCTGCCATATCTCATAGTTGAAATATGCAGCAATGGCTAGAATTATCCATATAGATTTAAGAATCGCTATGGGCAAGAAAGTCTCGTGGTAGTCAACTCCCTGAACTTGTTAAAAACCTTTTGCAACAAGTCGATCTTTATGGATGTGAACATTTCCATCCATATCAATCTTATTCTTATAGATCCATTTGCACTCGATGGCTTTAAAACCATCAGGCAGGTCAACCAAGTTCCAAACCTGATTGTCTCCCATGGACTCTATATCGGATCTCATGGCAATCAAACATTTCTCAGAGTCTGGTTCCACCATCGCTTCTGCATAGGTCGCAGGCTCATCATTGTCTAACAATAATAATTCCCGCGCCTCATGGAGCCTCGCTGACCTTCGTGGTTGTGGTGCTTCTTTTTCCACGGGTTCCTCAACTTGTTCTGCTACAATAGCATCACTCGTAGAATCATCCCCGACTGGCTCATCTCGAATTTCTTCAAGTCGCACCGACCTTCCACTTGCTCCCTTTGTGAGAAACTCTTTCTATAGGAAAACACCGCTACGAGCGACAAACACTTTGCCATCTTCTCGGTTGTAGAAGTAATACCCTAGGGTTTCCCTTGGATATCCCATGAATATGCATTTATCCGATTTGGGTGTTAGCTTGTCCGACTGAAGTTGCTTGACAAATGCATCAAAATCCCGAATCTTTAGAAAAGACAAACTGGGATTCTTTCCAGTCCATCTCATATGGTGTCTTAACTACGGATTTGGACGGTACCTTTTTTAGTGTTAAAGTTGCTGTTTCTAGAGCGTAACCCCAAATTGATAATGGTAAATCCGACTGGCTCACCATCGAACGAACCATGTCCAACAAAGTTTGATTGCGGCATTCAGAGACCCCATTTCTTTGAGGCGTTCTAGGTAGCCTGAGCCATGGAACAATTCTGCAACTCTTAAGATGATTGCTAAAATCGTGACCCAAATATTCACCTCCATGATCAGATCGCAAGGCCTTTATTTTCTTCCCACGTTGATTCTCTACCTCACTCTGAAACTCTTTGAACTTTTCAAAAGTTTCAGACTTATGCTTCATGAGGTAGACATAGCCATATCTACTGAAATCATCAGTCAAAGTAATGAAGTAGTGATATCCTCCTCTGGCTGTCATGCTCATTGGTCCACATACATCAGTATGTATGAGTTCCAACAAGTCTGTCGCTCTCTCGAGAAAACCCGTAAAAGGCATCTTGGTCATCTTTCCAAGTAAACAAGCTTGACATGTCTCGTATGATTCAAAATAAAACGAAGTTATAAGACAATCACCATGGAGCTTCTTCATGCCCTTTTCACTTATATGCCAAAAACGAAAATGCCATAAATAGGTAGGACTCAAATCATTAGGCTATAGCCTTTTAGCACTAACATTGCAAACAGATGCATCATCAAGATTTAAAATAAATAACCCATTCACAATGGGAGCATCAGCCACAAACATAGAATTCTTAGAGATTACACAACCATTGTTTGTACTCGCGAATGAATAACCATCCCTCATCAAACATGAAGGTGATAAAATGTTTCGACCCATACTAGGAATGTAATAACATTTATGTAACTCCATAATAAATCCTGACGGAAGGTGAGGCTCCATGACGCTGATGAATAATGTAGCAACCCTTGCTTTATTTCCGACGCGAAAATCCACTTAGCCTTTCTACACTTCTCTAGTCCTTTTTAGCCCCTGCATCGAATTGCAAATGTGAGAAACTGATCCGGTATCAAATACCCAAGAGCTAACATAAGAATCTGCGAGAAAAATGTCCACAACATTCACAACAAGCGTACCTGAGTGGGAAGTACTCTTACTTCCACTCTTCTTCAAATAAGCCTGGTACTTGCTGCCGTTCCTCTTCCAGTGGCCATATTCATGACAAAAGAAACACGCAGTGTCTCCTGCATGTGCAGCCGTTTGCTTGGCTGCAGGGTTTGGCTTAGGGATCGTATCCTTAGCCTTGCCGTTCTTCTTCTACCAAGAAGTGCCCTATTTCTTGAAGCTAGGCTTGTTCTCCACAGCCATGACATGGATATGCCCTGCACTCTTCTTAATGTCACATTCTGCTATTTTCAGCATCCCACATAACTCAGTAAGGCCCTTCTCAACCCCATGCATATGGTAGTTCGAAGTGAAATGCCCATAGCTAGGTGGAAGAGACGCCAAAATGAAATCAGTAGCCAACTCTTGGCCTAATGGAAAACCAAGCTTTTCCAAAGTCTGACTGTAACCAACCATTTTGATGACATGGGGGCCTACAGCTACTCCCTCCGCCATCTTGCATTCCACAAAGGACTTAGCAACATTGTACCTCTCAGTCCTAGCCTAAGTCTGGAACATGTCCTTAAGCGCGACTATCATATTGTACACTTCCTGATCCTCAAACTGCTTTTGAAGATCAGGTTCCATGCATGCAAGCATAAGACAACTAACCTCAAGAGATTCATCACATGCTTTCTTGTAGGCATTCTTAAGGGAAATAGTTGCATTATCAACAGGTTCATCCGGGATTGGGGTATCGAGAACAGTTTCCTTTTTATCGGACCTGAGAACAATTCTCAAGTTACGGACCCAGTCCGAAAAGTTTGTTCCATTTAGTTTATCTTTATCAAGAATTCAACGCAAAGCAAAAGGTGATGAAGTGTTCGGTGCCATTGATCTACAACATAAAAACTTGCAAAATACTGAGCCATGTAACCATCAAAGAGGAAAACATATTAAACAATTTAATAGCATATACTCCCACTTAAATCAACATCCCTCTGTTGATACTAAGTGATTCAAGATCCACAATTAACAAGTCGACTAGTGAGCTTTAGCATCACTGCTAGAAGACAAGGTAAATCGGTAAGCAACTTTTGCTAATCATATCACATATGACTCTTATTGTTGGGTGACATCTCTATGTCAAAACTAGGCGCCCAACCTTGTTAAGCTCACCAACCCTTGTGCGTGTAGGTATCCGATACAAACCCATCTAGCCAAGGAAAACGGCAGCACCCTAATTTCATAGACCCACCAACGATTGTACAGGGCATAGAATCGTGCAAGGTTTGGTTGGGAGGGCATGGTTTAACTTAAACTTTTGAGGCATCGTTCTACTTCTGTCATCTAAGCATGCAAAGTAGTAAGACGTATAAGAATAGCATTCACATAGATGTGATACAGTATGGCCCATTTTCTCATGGTGATCTCCATCCCCATAGAACCTGTCCACCATGATGATCTCCATCTTCATGTTCTATGTGACCATCCTCCAACTGATGAGTTCTCCAAGAACTAATACAAGCTATTACTCCTAACAGCTACTAATCAAAATTACATGGTATTAGGATAATCACAGGTTGGCACGCAGGCCATTACAGTAATTGACAACACATACGGCTCCAGCCGTGTTGCCCTAGTCACGACATGTAGGTCATGAAAAATACATACATGTATCACTTACATTTTGGGCCATACTGATCACATATATCCTGTAAAAACAAGTTGTGCATAGAATCGCATTCTACCGGATCATGTGAAATCGCAGCACCTATGAACCTTAACGAGATACAAAAGGGGCTATGACTAGGGGGTCTCCTCCTGCGGGGTTCGAAGGGGCGGCGCCTCTCGCGGTATCTATACAATTTTCTTTAAGGATTTTGATCGGCAAATCAAATTTACCATAAACCGACTATTGTTTCGATTCGACCAAACTCATTTGATCACGGTACATCGACTCAGATCGAGTTCCCGATTCGATCAATCATATTGATCTTCGCGTGATTCAATAGGATTTATGTTTCACTGTTTACCCTAATGGCGGAAACCGACCGGTAGGGGTAAGTCGTTCGACGACCTTAGAATCATGATCACGGAAAGCAAGATCATAGATCAATCCAGAACCACCGCCATACAAACGATCACATCATTCATATGAATCTTCACATCACCATATGCAAACTTATTGAACCTATGACTGAACAACATTGGCTCTGATACCACTATAGGGAAAGGGGTAGGATACACTAGCGTAAAATCAAAATTTTCTACCATGTCAACCAGGAATACTATTGTCATAGATCACGGGATTACCACTAGACGTGCAGTTGCGGAACTCGATGAAGCACGTCGGGACTGTGTAGATGTTCTAAGACTCCTCCTTGTCCTTGTCCCACGAGCATCTCCCCTTTGCGCGGCTCGTCCAAGTGCTACAGATGCATTACCTCCGAGGTATCCACACGTTCGGAGTGGAAGGTCACATAGTAGAATGCTATGTCTACACGTGCAAGATAGGCAGAAGAGGAGTGGTGGCTGCGTGGAATGCTCAACCCTATTCAGCTCGCCTCACTCTCTCTTATATAGGCATCCCTGGTGGGCTTCTGCATTAGCACCCCATTAGAAGCCTAAGCCTGGTCTAATTCGGATCAAATCCTCATTAGACTTCCAGCCCCTAAAGTGTGTGACCCTATAGGTTCATACATGTATAGACATGACACGAGTACACTTACTCCATCAATAGTTGGTAGCGGCCTCTAGCAAGACGTGCCAACTCCTAAACGCATACAAAGATCATTCAGACGAACCATCACAAGGTTGAGTACATGTCTTTCCCTTTGCCCTACGATATTTGGTCTAGCTCCAAGCTGACCTCTCTTTCTTGATACTGTGATTCGGAATCCCTTTACTAGGTTAACTCTTAACCATATGTAGCATGGCCATGCATTTCTAGATCTGATCACTCGAGGGGCCTAGAGATATCTCTCTCAAGTAGAGAGGGGAAAAACCCATCTTGATTAACCAATGCCTTGTAGCATGTATCAGGACAAACCTAAAAGCTACCTTTATAACTACCTAGTTATGGAGTAGTGTTTGATAGACCCAAGGTAGGTCGATCCACATCCCAAGTACATGCGGCAATCTCAGTTCTAAGGACAAAACATACACGATGTGTAGATAGAGCTACAAGTATTATTGCCAGTCTCAAGTTGGGTCAGTCCAACCCCATATATATAACATGTGTCCACATCATTGGTTTGACACCTCCATTTCTATGACTTGCGAAACATAGTCAGCAACCAATCGATGTTCCAGTCTAATATTCACGTGTGTCCTCACATGAACTCTGACTAGGGACAACATTTAGATAACCATACAAGTAAAGAGTTTCACAAACAATTCACATAATTTCCAATCAATAAAAGTTTCCTGATATATGGATATTCAAGGAACATTATAAAAACTCATGGATACATATGAAAGACAATCATCTCTATGATTGCCTCTAGGGCATATTTCCTTCACCGTGTCCTCCGCCATTATGGCTGCTAGGTGACGATGGTGGTGGTGGAGGCTGTGGGTTAGCCTTCTTGGTGTTTCCCTCCTACAACTCCTCACGCCTGTCTCGATTGCTTGTCGGACGTGGCGGCTCCTTGTGGGATCTGCTCCTATGTCCTTTGATACGTTGTAAACGTATCTATAATTTTTGATGTTCCATGCTTGTTTTATATCTACTTTCTTATGTTTTGTCCACACTTTGGAGTATTTTTACACATTTTTTGGAACTAACCTATTAATAAGATGCCACAGTGCCAGTTGCCTGTTTTCTGCTGCTTTTGGTTTCAGAAAAGCTAGTAAGGAAATATTCTCGGAATTGGACCGGGCAAAAGCCAAAGTCAATATTTTACCCGAAGCAACACGGAGTCCGGAGGGGAGACGAAGTGGTGCACCAGAGCGACCACACCTGGTGGCGACACGGCCTGGGGGGCGCGCCACCAGGGGGTGTGGGCCCCCTGGTGCTCCACCGACCTTGCCCTTTCGCCTATAAAATCCTCCCAGGACGAAAACCCTAAGTACTCGATCAAAATTCCACGAAAGAGTCTATAGCCGCCATCATCTCCACCCTAGATCGGGAGGGATCTGAAGCTCTTCCCGGCACCCTGCCGGAGGGGAGAGTTCACCCTGGAGGCCTTCTTCATCACCATGCCTGCCTTCGGTGTGATGCGTGAGTAGTTCATCCCTAGACTACGGGTCCATGTAGTAGCTAGATGGTTGGTTCTTCTCCTTTGTGCTACCATGATTAGATCTTGTGAGCTCCGTTCATGATCAAGATCATCTATTTGTAATCTTACATGTTGTGTTTGCGGGGATCCGATGGATATTGAGATGCTATTTCAGATTGATTATTGATTCTATCATGTCTATGTTATTTGTGATGTTGCATGCTTTCCGTTGTTAGTAGCTATCTTGGCCAAGTAGATGCTAGCACCTCCAAGAGTGAGTATTTATGCTCGATAGTGGGTTCATGCTTCTAGTGATCTGGGGAAGTGATAAAAATCTCTAAGGTACTAAATGTGTTGTTGCTACTAGGGAGAAAACTGCAATCCTTTGTCCATAGGGCAATCGTATTGTTTTCTTTACACACTTTGCTTAATGCAATTATCTATTGCTTGCAACTTAATACCGAAGGGGGTTCGGATGATAACCTGAAGGTGGATTATTAGTCATAGATGCAGTTGGATTACGGTCTATGTATAATGTTGTAATGCACAACCAAATCTCATAGGAGTCAAGATGATTAATTTATGCATGTCACTGCAAGAAAAGTTTCCTTCTGCAACAAATTGGCCCGACGGTCGTCGTAGAAGGCGTGTCTTCCGTGACGAAATTCTCGGCTCGGCCGTGGCCGATGGAAAACTTTTTTTTTCTGGTTTTGTGGCCCTCTAATACGACGGATCTGCTAAAAACATGGAGGAAGCTCGGCCAGCGCGTGGCAGAAGCAAGATTTTCGTTTCCACGCGTGATGTTGACTTGCCGAAGTCTTTTGAGGCATGTGGGTCCCGGACGTCAGTGTCTCTAGCGGACCATACTTTTTGGTCGCGCCTCCCTGATTTGAACTCAATAACATTGCTCGATGCATCTTCCGTTTAGTCAGGTTGTTTGGTCCCACATGTCAGCCTCTCATTAGAAGGATTGTGTACATGATGGAATTTTTTTCCTTCGCTAGCGCTACCCTGTTCCGAAGTTGATAGCGCTGCTCCATGCATCTACCATTTAATCAACCTCCTGGGACCCACATGTCATCCTCTCATTAGAAGAAACGTGTGTATGATGGAATTTTTTCCTTCGCTGGCGCTACCCCGTTCCGAGTTGATAGCGCTGCTCGACGCATCTACCATTTAACCAACCTCCTGAGTCCCACATGTCATCCTCTCATTAGAAGAAACGTGTGTATGATGGATTTTTTTCCTTCGCTCGCGCTACCCTGTTCCGAACTTGATAGCGTTGTTCGATGCATCTACCGTTTAATCATGCTGCTGGGCCCCATATGTCATCCTCTCATTATAAGAAACATGTGTATGATGGATTTTTTACCCTCTGTCGCGCCTTCGTGTTCCGAACTTGATGGCGTTGCTCGCTGCATCAGCCGTTTAATCAAACTCCTGGACCCCACATGTCATCGTCTCATTAGAAGAAATGTGTGTATGATAGAATTTTTTCCATCGGTCGCGCCTCCGTGTTCCGAACTTGATAGCGTTGCTCGCTGCATCTACCGTTTAATCATGATGTAGGGCCCCACCCCCACATGTCATACACTGATAAGAAGAAACGTGTGTATGATGGAATTTTTGCTCTCGGCCGCGCCTCCGTGTTTCGAACTTGATAGCGTTACTCGATGCATCAGCTGTTTTTCTAGGCTGCTGAGTCCCCCATCTGAGCCTCTCATTAGAACAAAGGTGTGCATGTTGGACTTTTTTATTGCTCACGCCTACCTGTTTCGAACTTGGCAACATCGCTCGAGGCAGAACCTGTATAAGGTCGTGCTACTGGGTCCCACATGCCGGTCTCTCTGTATATCAAACCTGCGTATGATGGACTTTTTTTCGGCCGCGTCCACTCTTTTGACCTGGGCAACGTTGCGCGATGTGGCAACCATGTATGGTCTTGCTGCTAAGGCCCCGATGTCACCCTCTCTGGTATGTTCAGGCCGGTGGGTCCCTGATGCAAGCCTCTCTGTACAAGTATTTAACTTTTTTCTCAAACCCGACCATTAAACTCGACGGATGCTATAGGCTGATGGGTCCGCGATGTTAGCCTCTCCGTAATGCGATATTAAAAAGTAAGCCCTTTTTCAAAAAAAAAGTAAACCCAAGATATATATAAATATGTACACACAGTGGATTCGAACTAAAGACCTTCAAATCAAATCAAATAGACATAAACTGAGTGTTTTACCACAATACCAAAGATACTAATAGAAATTGAATCAGTAAACATGTATTACTACTACAACTTATGTATCAGTCTTCTAAAAAATATTATTGTGTTTCCATGTTATATCTCTTAAAATAAAAGAGCAGGGCTACTGCAACCTCAATTAATAAAAAGCCACATAATGGATTAGTTTCTTAAAAACATGGGTAGACAGTGTTTTTTTTTAGAGGTGGGGGGCACTGCCAAAAAGGCCAAATTAAAAAGTTTTTGGGCTATGGTCAATGGGCTCCTATCTCAAATCTTACTGGGCTGTGTCTCGCCAGATTCAAACACAGACCTATCCGAGGGAGGAAAAAGCGATAATCCCTTTGACAGATATTCATGTAAAAATATCTAATGAACACACACCACATGCGCCAAAACAGGACTGGTATCCAATGACTTCACTTGGTGAAATCACGTTGTATATCTTTACCCTCTCATCTCTGTCCAAAATGCATCGAACGGTTCTGATGACACAAAGGCAAAAGCTCTAGAGCAAGAAGCCAACATCAATGAAAGAACTTTTTACAAATTCAATACCATTTGAAAGATTAAGGAGTACAAATTAATAATACATAAAAAATCGACAGATTCCTAGTTCATATTCAGCAACACTTGACCAATTTAGAAGCATTTCAAAGTGACTAATTCAGCAATACAAACACTAAAATTTAATATCACTACAGAGAGAGACAATTCTTGTTTCATCTCTAAAAACCATGCCACACGATTAGTTTGGCCTTTTCTCCAAACACACTCGATCACAACACAATCATTGTAATAATATTTTCTCATATAGGGAATCGTCATATAGATACAGATATACCATACCAGTACGTACTAGTCATAGCTCCAACCCAGCAAACGGTTATCCCAGTTTTACCACCCATATATGATCAGTGGAGATAACACAACCACATAATTAATTACAATAGCATGCGGCCAAAGAGCTAGACATCTAGGAAGTTCATGAACAGCATGCCGCATTCAGGGTAGCGAGATACATCGACCTTGACCATTCTTCTAATACTAACTTTGGCTGCTTTCCGGAACTTGATCCACCTAGAAGTAGCTGCCAAGTGTCCATCAGTCGAGTTAATGGCGTAGCGTCCCTTGATAAGCAATCCTTCGCTCTGCATCATGAAGACTATTGTGCCCTTTCGTTTGGCCTAGAGTTGCTTTGTGGAACTCTTTGGCAATTTCTGAGTCAAAGCAAGAGATAGACGCATAATTACTAAGAGCGATGCACTGAATCATGTGAAACTTGAGAAGACATTCAGAACAGTTTATCTGCTGCCATATACTCACAAGCATAATCCGGTGCGACCTTGTGATGACACATGTGTAGGATATGGTCTGACAAGGTGCTGCCCGGGGTGATGAAGGACCTTGTGCCGGTGCCTATGCTGGGGCTGGTGCTGGTGCAGGAGATGGTGCCACTAATTGTAGAGGGGATGGTGCAGGAGCCAGAAGGCCTAGAAACGGTGTTGGCGCCAGCAGCTTGATGCTAGATTTCTTCTGAGGGGTAGCTAAGCTGACTGCAGGGATGGTAGAGGCAGATGAGAAGTGTACAAGCAAAATGGTCTCTTACACAATAGTTACTCACAAGACAGTGATCAGAGGATATGATGAGTATACAAGCAAATTAAGTTACTACCTCCATTCTTTCTACTTAGGTCAACAGGTGCCGGAGGAAGAACTAGGGCCAGTGCCGTTGGGAGTGCCAGCAACTTGGTGCTGGTTACCTTCTGAGGGGTAGGTAAGGAGACTGCATGAGTGGTCAGAGAGCCATATGAGATGTGGACAAGAAAAATGGTTTCTTATACAACAGTAACTCCTAGACAGAGATGAGAGTATACAAGAGAATTAAGTTACTACCTCTGTTCTTTATCCTACTGAGGTCAACTAGTGTCATTTCAGGAACTAGGGCCAGTGCTGGTGCCGGTGCCAGCAGCTTGATGTTGGCACCCTTCTAGGTGGTACATAAGGGGAAGCGAACTGCAGAAGTGGTCAGGGTCATATGATGAGTAAATACAATGATGGAGAACAGTTAGTCGCAAGAAAATCATTAGAGGTTGTGATGAGTATAGAATTAAATTAATTAGTACTACCTCTGTTCTTGGTCCTTCGGTCAACAGCTGTACGATGGCGTGCAAGTATCTTCCCAGGCTTGCTAAAATCGAATGTTACCTCGTCCCCCTGCTTCAGACCATTCTCACGGACATACTTCGACCAACCTCGGCCACCCAAATAGGTGGTGACCATCGTTTGGGAGACATCCACATCATATAGTTGCCGCATGCCTTTAGGGCCCTCACTATACAGAGTTAGAAACTTGTCGTTTCCGAGCATCTTGTTTATAATGGGGCGAGCGACACAAGGGACAGCAAAAAAATTGATAGATAAGAAAGGCGACAGCAAAAAAAGTGAGATACAGGATCTTACTCAAGTCGGTCTAGACCACTTGAAATCCATACGTGATACCATGGGTACCCTTTGCAAAGTACCATTTTTCATCCCTCTGCCTTTGTAATGGCATACAAGGAACCCCTTTCAATCCACAAGCTTGACAAGAGGAGAGTAGCAGAAAGGGCTGAGCAGCTGGTGCGTGGTACTGATTGAAATTAAGTGGAACTAGTCGTTAACCCGTGCACCTTCACGGGCTAGTTTTTTAACTTTTTTTAAAATAAGTTGGGGTTATGACACGAATAAGATACTTGGCGACAATATCTTGGATATTTATTTATTGAACATGGTGTATTTTTGTTTTTCATCAAAAAATGCTTGTATCTACTTCAAATATATTTTCAAAGAACAAATGTGTCTATCATGTAGGCATCCTAAAATGAATAAATTTCCTTAACTAATATATTTTCTGCATGATAAATAAAAGGAAACGTAGGATAGTTTTTTTGTTAATGTTTCAACTATTGTTTCTTGTAAAGGCATTTTATTTAGCATGAGGCGTTTTTTTATCATGCTTATACTGTTGGTGCAAAATAAGCATTTAAAAATAATCTTGAAGTTTTAACAGCCTTAGTCGGTAGATAGATAAAACCAAGCAGCTATATTCGGTATCAAATTTCAAAACAAACTTAAGACTTATATAAGGTAGATACGTACTTGAAAGATTTTGTGTGTAACATAAGCATTGCATAAATACCCCAATGTCTATTCTATTTTATTTTGGTTTGACTAATCTATTGAAGAAACAATCAAAAGTATACTTCTTCCTGAATTCCCCTTACATTTTTGGAGTGCTCTCCCTCTAGCCTCAACTTGCTCAGACCACCGATCAAGCAGTTCATCCACCATATTTGCCCCATTGCAACATGTGCTCACATATCATGGTGTTGAAGTTTCTCAGAGTAACATCCATGTATTTTCTCATGGTATCATGGTTGGTTAGTCACCGCCTCTTGTAAATTCTAGGTTGTATCACCTCACAACAATTTATCATATACAATTTTAACATAGTGCGAGGACAAATGCTTCAATTTCTTATTCATGTCATCCTAGAAGCATCTAGAAATTGATGCATGTTGGGAACTAAGAGTGCACAGACTTAGACAACCTAATGGGCAACGTGACAACACAATCATGCAGATTTTGTTGCGGTATTAATTAGGGATAACCTAATAGTGTACCATGTAACAAACTAATAATCTTTCTAATAAAACTACGAGGTTACTTTACATATGAAATGATAGTTCTTCGTTTTGTTTTGTTTCCAAATAACTAAATTTTCTCAGAAAAAGGAAAGCATATATAGTGATTAATTTCTAAGAAAAGACGAATATAACAATGTGGTACAAATAGCATTTAGATGTTGCTGATAATGGCTATGAAACCAATACCGTAGTATTACTTAATAGAGATATGATAAAATTTCATATTATTAAGCTAGAAAATAATGCTTAAGCCTCCAAATATTATAAATAGATCAAGTTGAGCTTTTTAGAAGTCATTACTTTTTATGTTAATCTTTAAAATAAATTTTGCATAGCTTTAATTAATTAGTTGATTGAAATAGTTGTGTATGCAGTAAAACTATATGGTTGATATAATTTATCGAAAGAAAAACATATCATTTTTATTCTCCAACTTGGTTATATATGAGGGAGATACGGGTATACTTACATTGCTCTACGATTAGTATAGTATGTAGATATATTAATTACGTGCAATGGGGAACTGCTTGAAAATCATTACAAATTCCGTTCAAAGGTCAAGTTATTATTTTTAATCAAAGAATAATTACATACTCTTAAAACACAAATAGAAACTTTTATCCACCGCATTGGCCACTTTAATTCTAATAAATTTGTGTGTTAAAATAAGTTTATTTTCCTATGATACATAGTTATATGTAATTTAGTAGAGAAGACATGATAACATATTTGAGCCTAAGCAGTGAGGACAATATCTTGATATATGATGATATATTCTTATTGAACACATGATTTTGAACTTGTTACAAACATGGCAAAGATAAATGTTACAATCTGAGCATATGACATTTGCTACTTGCGTTGATTGAGGGGAATATCTGAATTTATGTTTTTTTAAGCGTACATATAAAAAATTAGAAAATGTTCATAAAAGGGAAGGAATAATGATCAGAAGGCTACACGCAAAACTTCTAATAGAATACATGCTGCACTCCCTTCCATTCATAATATTTCATAAGCACCTGATATAATCATTCTCCGGGATGCAACATGTCTACATGTGTGCACAAACGAAAATTAAAAGTGCACACTCATGATATACATCACTTAATAAATATAATATCCTTTCTTGATATATGATGATATATATATTACCTACATCAAATTGTTTTTTATGCTCCCGGTACAAAAGAGAACTTAGAAAACTCTGCAACAAATATGAAAATATAGTGTAGCATACAAAATATACATTTAAATAATTTAAAAAATATATAATGGTCAAAATAGAAGAAGCATACAATATTAGCCGTGTAAAAAGTGTTTTTTAATAATCAGAAAGGATACTAAGTTGTCAAAGTGAACACATGATTTTGAACTTGTTACAAACATGGCGAAGATAAATGTTACAATCTGAGCATATGAAATTTGCTACTTGCGTTGATTGAGGGGAATATCTGAATTTATGTTTTTTTAAGCATACATATAAAAAATGAGAAAATGTTCATAAAAGGGAAGGAATAATGATCAGGAGGCTACACGCAAAACTTTTAATAGAATAGATGTTGCACTCCCTTCCATTCATAATCATTCATAAGCACCTGATATAATCATTCTCCAGGATGCAACATGTCTACATGTGTGCACAAACGAAAATTAAAAGTGCACACTCATGATATACATCACTTAATAAATATAATATGCTTTCTTCGCATCATGATTGCTTTCTTATTGAAATTTCTAAATCCAATCCCACATTTGTACATAGCTAATATAATAATGGGCATCAAAAAAATCTTGAATGTCAATGAATTTCCAATTATTACTTTGTATAATAGAGTGATGACCAAGGATCCCCTACCATTAAAATAACTTGAGCAGCCTGCAAAATAACACAAAACATCATCGAACTTCCACTGCTATACATATATTTTTTTAGAGATAATATAAATATCTTTATTATTGCAGTCCCTAGGTAGTAATTTTCATCTCTTTCACGTTCAGATTGCATTACCATTTGTGACAAATTCTAGGAAGTACATCTTTATATGCCCACTCAGCTAAACTATAAAAGGAGATGGCAACAACGGAGTTACAGTCAGTCTAGTTTTCAGTGCAGAGCATCGAGACATATATGACTATCAGGATGTGAGGAGTTGGCCATTAGTAGAAAAAAATCAAAGGATGAATACCTAATTAGGGAGAATAGAGATGTCAACCACATATTCATCATTGGCCACCGTTCAACGGTGATGCTGCCGTCGGCCTCGCCCAACATCGCTGGGCGCTGGACATACTCTCCTCCTTGTTACGATTCTTAGGAGCACACCAATGAAAGGAGAGCAAGAGGATGGCTGGGAGGATTCCTATACATCATCCCCTCCGCTGCATCAATCATCGTACTAACTACCAAGTATTGGTTGGCCTAAATAAGAACTTAGACTATAACAGGTCAAAATTTCGAAACTGAGTACTCCCTCCGTACAAAATAAGTGACTTAGATTTGTCTAGATTTAGATGTATTTAGACATGTTTTAATGTATAGATACATACGAATTTAGACAAAATGAAGTCACTTATTTTAGGATAGAGGAGTAGATTCAAAAGTTAATTAAACCAATAAGATATTGCGTTAATTACTTGCCTAGGCCAGTGGGGAGGGATGAACCGAGGTGCCATTAATCTTCCATGGTTCATCCACTTTGTAGATCTGGTTCAAAATTCCATTAATGCACCTCCTCAGAATCCATCGTAGTGTGGTCTGGACATTGAAACTGAGAGGATTTAAAGTACCTCTCCTCAGCGGCATCAACGATTGTAGATTCCAAGGTGATTGGAGCATAGGAGATTAATGTTTCATAGTTTTGAGAAGGAAGGACGAGGGCATTGAGCGAAGCCTGGTCCTCACTTCTGTAGCACGGCCGGATTGAAGGAGGTTGTGAGGTAGACGTATGTTTTTTTCGATTGGAACATGGAGATGTATGCTTTTTTGGCAGCACGTGGAAGATTTTCTCTAAAGGCGTTCACGTGGGATATCGTGTGAGGACTCCTTGGCTTAGATTCATCCGACGACGGTACATGATTAATAGCCAAATCGTACAGACAATTAGCGTTAGTTTTCGAGGATTAACGTGGTGTCTTGTATGGTGCCTCCAATTAGTAAATATAAGAAGGTTAAATTATGTAAACAACAAGTAAATCTAATAATATAAGAAAAAACCATTGCCTGTAAAGCAAACAAATTTTATTTTTGTGAACTTCTAATGAGCGTAAACATATAGTACTAGCTGATAAAAATAACATGGAAAATCATAACATGTGAAATTGTGGATTTCCAAATTATACCCACTTCTTAGAGAGGTCACTGCCCACCTGGGTACTGTGTTGGCACTTCCTTGTTGTGTAGAGGATGTCCTCTTTTGGTGCCGGCATCAGAAATATACTAGCCTCTATAGCAGCCGCAGCCTCTGTAGCAGCACCTTCAATCTGCATAAATAGTAACAGAGCTAACAGTTCAATACTATGTAAAGTTTGGTCAAACTTTCCGTCGCTTGACTTTTCAAAAAATATAGTATATGCCTAAGCCTTGGGACGGAGGGAGTATAGTACATACTAGTCATATACTGACTATATGAGACAGTCTGACAGATCCAGATCTGGATTCACATAAACATAGTGCCAGAATTAATAAAATCACACATATGTTTCTGAACATCTGATAAGCATGCATCACACCAAGCGGGTAATACTTAAATCTGTCTGGACCATGGTAATAAGGGTATTAAGAATAAATACTAAGTTGGGCCCTCCCAGCTGGTCAGTGGCCTTGAGCTTGTTTTTTGGTGAGTAGTGGTACTCGCCGGATCCCGCGGCATGTGGGGGTACCATCCTGTTTGCCGCACCTGGAGCACCGCACGTTCGCAGGTATGTACCACCATGCTAGAGTAAATGAAGAAGAGATGGTGTCACAGAGGCTTCGACAAAAACAGGATGCAGACAGAGACAAGTTTTAGCACAGGGATACATCCAGGTTGCAGCCAACCACTTTCAGCATTGGAAAGAATGGAAGAACGCAATGAATATACTGCTACATTACCTTTTTTAGGCAACTTTTAAGGGAACTGACGGGACCATCCATGTCCGTAGTGGCCGTGCGCGCCATTGATCCATAGTTTCCATACAAAATCTGACGCAAAATCCATTGCATATTACAAGTAGCAACTAAAAGTTACAGAAGTGAAGAACACCGAAACCGAAGCCGACCAAATGCCCCAATCAGAACAGCGGTGACCATGCCTTGATCCGGAATCCATACGAAATCAGTACCACCTCCCCCCACCCCACCCCCATCCCCAGCACCACCCCACCCCACCCAAATGACCCAATCGATTAGAGAAGAGGAAAATATCCTGATTAGGTGATTCCAAGGTGAGCAATAAGCAAGAAATCCACAATCAAAGCATACCGAATACTACTACTTGTAGTACTAATAGTACCCCTAATGGCCAATCGGAAGAAAATTAAGCAAAGCCGAATTTCGAGGTGAGCAAATACACCCACCTATTTCAACAAGAACTTCCCAATCGGAGGTTGCACCAGTTCCAACAGTTGCTTGCTGGATGTGAGCTAGCTAGTGATGGTTTCTTGTCTTATCGTCGGTAGAAAGGCATGGGCAGGGGAGTAGTAGTACTAGCAGTAGTAGGGCTAGACAATACACTTTTCTCTATAGTATTTTAAGTGGCAGTGGCGGGAACATTTTGCCGGGAGAGAATCCCGAAATTTTGATCCCAACTATCATGTGGTGGCCTACAGCTGTTTCAAGCGGGACCCACATTAGGGGTGAGTTAAAGCAGGTCCCACATCAAGTGGGTGAGATAATTGACCGAGCCAACCTCCTCCTTCCCTTGGTACCAGTACTAGTTCTCCCAGGTTCCTCTCCAAGGACAGAGAAAATCGCCCCACTTCGAATCAAATTGGTCCTAGCTTATTATCCTTCTGCTGATTCGTCTCACGGAGCAGTGGACAAGACAGCGGTAGTTGCTACATAGGGCAGCAGCGCTGGGGCCTCAAAAACAGTTTAGGAACCGATAAAATGATAAGCTCGGATTTCAGACTAGAAACACACACAAACACACATATACTCCGTATACACTAATATATAGAATAGTTTCCGATTACAGTTCTGCTAACAAAGGCCTAGAAATTATAATAAGGTAGCTCCATATTACAGAACTACGACAGTAGCGAACCAATCATGGGATAGCTCTACACCTTGAGAGTTTTGTAGCTGGGCTAGTGGTCATGAACGACACCAAAATTACACCCCTAATGATAAGCAACCCTGCATCAAATCCATCCAGACGCAGTGTACCAGATCCACAGCCTCAGGTACAGGCTCATCAATGAACAGGTCATCATCATTACCATCAAAGTCCTCTTCGGTCGTCTGCTTCTCGATTAGTAGATTAACAAATACGTATATAGACAAACATCAAAGACACACAACCTGAACATTTGTCGTTCTAGAGATATACCTTATCATCTGGCATAGTGGTAGTACCAGAAATGAAACCTGTTTCATGCAGCTTGCGCTTTTTCTCCCCCCCTCTTCTCCAAGTTGATCTAGATGCTCAGGAGCTGCCTCTATTAGTTGATCTAGTTGATCAACATCTGCTTCCCCTACTTGATATTGATGATAAAGATGTGCTTCCCCCGGTTCATATGGAGGATCATATGGTTCACCATGAAATACCCATCGAACATATGTGCTAAGCATCCCAAATGTAAAAATATGGTCTTCCACTATACTTTGAGGCAGCACCCTACGATTCGCACACAACCGGCAGGGGCAATGTACTTTTGAGTGGTCACAATGAGCTCTAACAAATCCCATAAATTGTAGAACATCAAGGATACGTTTAGCACTGCCTAATGGAGCAATCTCTATCCAAAATATGCCCATCTGTTTAATTATGACATACAAGGTTGGTTATTATTAAAAGAAAAGCACGAAACATACAGATGAAGTACAAAAACTATATATGTCTATGTGTTTCAGCAAACATATTGACAGAAAAAATCGCCAAAGGTATTTAGGAACACAAATCCATCGTAGAATAAACTATGACCATGTAGATTGAGGACAGATTAAACTACGTAGGAGTATTTGAAAGGGCAATAAAAATACCAACCAGATCGAGCTAGAGATAGAAGGACTACCATGGGATCGACGTGCCCACTGGTGCGTCTCAAGAAGACCGACGGCTAGGGAAAGCTTCTTCGCGCACGTTGGTGATAAGGAGCGGCCGTAAGCGCGTCTGTTTTATGGGGAAGGGGGTGAGGCCTAGGCGACGGAGGGTGGAAGTTAATACACAGCGCGAAGGGGTGCGGACTACTAGTGGGATAACTTTGGAAAGTCTGACCTACCCTGCTTTGGGCACCACCATATACATGGCCCACCTGCCAGTCACCATAGATAAAAATTGATCCAATACTTGTCAATATACAAGTTTATGTTTTACCATGGAAACTAATGCACATAGCATTGCACCTTGTGAATGAATGGCTTTATGTCAAAAAGTTATTTAATTTCAGCATCTTCAGCTAGGAAGCTTGGAAGCACATGGAAGTAGGGCATTATCCATCAAATCTAGAATCTCCTTTGTAAACAATTGCTTGAAATGCCAAGATGCACCGATCTACCAAATATGGCCAGGTTTGTAAGCTTGGTTGGCGAAGATACTTCAATGTATGGAGTAGTACAAAAGATGAAAAAGGTACATAAACTATGGATGTGACCTTGCTACTCTTGTTTGAAAGCTTTGAATTAATGTTTATTAATTTCGCCAGATGTCTATAAACTCATTAAATGTTGGAAAGCATACAAGCCTGTGGGTCTATCTGATGGGGACAGCATCCCAAGTGGGAGTAGCGTACCTTAGAAGCTTCAACTCCAAAATTTTGGTAGAGCGCCGAAATATCCAGCCCACCCATTCAAACATCCCGCCCATCCATTCAAACATCCATCCCCAAAAAAAACATCCAGCCCCAGAAATTATTTTATTGTACAAATTTAGCCTGGAAGCTTGAAAGGGTGTTATACACTGTGTGAAAAAAGGGGGTGGCGGCATTTTGAGCCATCATCTTTGTAGTTGCTTCACAACAAAACACATTGTTGTTACTTGGAAATTTGAAAAAAAAACTTCAAATTTGGAAGCAGACATATTGGTTGATTTGCAAAGATGCACCGATCTGAAAAATACGGACACGTCATCATAAACTATTTCCATGACCTTGGTCACCTTTTTTTGGACGATGGTCATCTTCTTGAAAGCCTTAAATTGTTCGAAAATTTCAGCAAATGCCTATAAACTCGTTTAAATGCTGGGAAGCAACTCTCACTGGCGTCTGGGCCTAGACGGTGACAGCGCGTCCGAGAGGCACCACGCTGGAGTAGCGTATGCTAGAAGCTTCGACCTCAAAATTTGGTACGGTGCCCAAACATTGCACCCATCCATTAAAATATCCCCCGCATCCATTTAAACATGCTTCACCTCTTTCTAGAATGCAAAATTCCTCTTCTATCCCTGCTCCGGAAACAAGAATCCGAGGCAGCACTGCAATAACAGAGGGATATGGGTGGTAAATTTGCGTTCTCCCAAGTGCATCACCCCATCCACGTTTCCCAACCCTTCTTCCATATTTACCTGCCCGCCCACTCTGACCTACACCGACTTTTTGGACCCACTATGCAAGTGACCCACATGTCAGTGAGCCAAAATTACGGGAAGTAGTGATTCCCATCGCTTGTTGTTCAAAATTCGAACATTTTTCTCTAAACGGTGATAAAATCGTTAAAATCATCCAACCTGGCTTATACTATCATTCCACTATGTCAGAGTGAAAGCTAAAAAAAGCCAAAAACACGTTCATAGGTTTATAAGCCAAAAATCAAAAGCCAGAATTCGAGCCCAACCAAACAACGCCTAAATCTCAAGGAACTCTTCCTATTTCTTCATTGTTTTAGTACTTGCGTACATTCAATTTTATTTAACAAGAAATATGACCAAGCAGGATATCATCGACTTGTAGATCAATTTTTGAGATACTTTCATTAAATTGTGGTAACACCATTCTGTTCCACGAATATATATAACCATAAAGATTGAAAATATTATTGATAATTCACAGAATCCTAAACCATAAAATCTAAACCCCTAAACCCTGACCAAGCAGGTATCGCGCAACTACAGTCAAAAATTGAAATACTTTCATTAAATTAAGTAACGCAATTCTATTAGAAGAATATAAGCATAAATCATCAGCATTACCAAAAATTCTCTAAACCCAAAACCAGAAACAACCCATAAAACTAAAATTTAAAACCTTAAACCCTCGGCCCATAAACCCTAATCAAGCAGGTATCATGCACTTATATATCAAAATTTGAGATACTTTCATTAAATGACGGTAACGCAATTCTACTCCACGAATATAAGCATAAAGCTTGAACATTAATTAAAATTCCTGAAACCCTAAAATCTAAACACTAATTAAACCCAAAATCCTTACCAAACACGTAGCATGGCCTTATCGATCAAAAGTTGATATATTTTCATTAAACTGGTAACTCCATTCTATTCGATGAATATAAGCATAAATCTTTAGCATTATCGAAAATACCATAAACCCTAAACAACCCCTAATAAAACCTAAACCTAAAACCCTAAATCCTCAACCCATAAACCCTAACAAAATAGGTATCATGCACTCATAGATCAAATTTGGAGATACTTTCAATGAGTTAGGTAATGCCATATATATTCTATTCGACGAATATAAGCATAAAGCTTGAGTATTATTGAAAATTCGATAAACCCCCTAAACTCTATTCAGTCCATAAAACCTAAACCGTAAAACCCTAAACCCTCGACTATATAAACCCTAACCAAGCAAATATCGTGGACTTATAGATCAAAATCTGAGATTCGATCTTTCTTTAAATTGTGTAACGCCATTCTATTCCACAAATATAACAATAAAGTTTGAACATTATTGGAAATGCCCTAAACCTTAGAACCCTAAATCCTCAACATCACGTAGCATGCAATTATCGATAAAAAATTGATATATTTTCATTAAACTGGTAAGTCCATTCTATTCGATGAATATAAGCATAAATCTTGAGCATTATCGAACATACACTAAACAACCCCTAATAAAACCTAAACCTAAAACCCCAAACCCTCAAACCATAAATCCTAACCAATCAGGTATCATGCACTTATAGATCAAATTTTGAGATACTTTCATTAAGTTAGGTAACGCCATATTCTATTCAACGAATATAAGCATAAAGCTCGAGTATTATTGAAAATTTGATAAACCCCTAAACCCTATTCAGTCCATAAAACCTAAACTGTAAAACCATAAAACCATAAACCCTCGACCCATATAAACCCTAACCAAGCATGTAACGTGGACTAATAGATCAAAATCTGAGATTCGATCTTTCATTAAATTGCGGTAACGCCATTCTATTACACGAATATAACAATCAAGTTTGAACATTATTTAAAATGCCCTAAACCCTAAAACCCTAAACCCTCAACCCTGCCTAAACGACATTGGCAAATGAGGTATCACATGCACTTGTAGATCAAAATTTGAGATAAACATTCCTCAAATTGTGCTAACGCTATTCAATTCCATGAATATAAGCATATATAAAGCAACTTGAACATTATCGAAAATTCCCAAAAAACCTAAATCCTAAACACCTAATCCCCCAAAACCATAATAACCCTAAACCCTCAACCCCTTACCAAGCAGGTATGATGCACTTATAGATCAAAATAAGAGATACTTTCATTAAAATGCGATAACACGGAGTCTATTCCACGAATATATATATAAGCATATATATATATGCTTGAACATTATTATTGAAAATTCATAAACCCTAATACCTAGAAAACACTAAGCCCTAAAACCATAAACCCTAAATACCAACCTTAAACTCCTAAGCCCTAAACCCTAAAATCCTAAATCATATACCATAAACCCTAAACCCCTAAACCCTCAACCCAAAAAACACAAACCCTAAACCCTAGGCTATATATATCTTGTGTGGAAACTAGGGCAATGGGATTTTGAGCCATACTTATTTTTAGTTTCTTCGTGACAAAAGCCATTGTCGTCGCTTGAAAAATTGAAAATAACTTCAAATTCAGAAGCTTCCTTTATAAATAATATTTTAAATGCCAATAATACGGACCAATCTACCGAATACAAACATGTTGTTATAAACTATAGCAAAGGTGTGGCCATGACCTTGGTCACCTGGTTTGAAAGCCAAGCAAATTCATACATGGTACGCCATATATCATATGACAAAATTAAAGCCATTATTATCGATTGGAGATTTTAAAATAACTCCAAATATGGAAGCTCTTTTTCTAAACAATGTTGAAATACCAATATGCACCAATCTACCAAACATGGTTACATTATCATAAAGTATGGTAACACATATGGGCTTGACATTGGTCATCTAGTTTTCGAAAGCCATGAATGTTCAAGCATGGTACGCCATATTGTGAAACAAGTTTTTCAAGAGTTATCAAATTTTATATATTTTCATGGAAACTAGCCAACGCACACAGTGAGACACCAACAGAGAAATGAATGGTTGTATTTTGTTTTATATTTTGTTTCTTTATTTTTTTTAAATAAACTGGCCCAAATTTGGTGTCATTAATATTCATATCAAGAAATTGAAATCTGGCAAAACTCTCAGTGGTTCTCCAATATTTGACCAATTCGTTACCTTTAAACTATTTTTCAAAAGTCAAGAGCAAGCTATATCACACACTTTGTAGTACATAAATATACTTACTTTCAATCGTCAAAAAGTTATTTAATTTCAGCATCTTCAGCTATGAAGTTTGGACACTCATGAAAGTAGGGAATTATCCATCAAATCTAGAATCTCCTTTGTAAACAATTGCTTGAAATGCCAAGATGCACCAATCTACCAAATATGGCCAGGTTTTAAGCTTGGTTGGCGAAGATGCTTCAATGTACGTAGTAGTACAAAAGATGAAAAAGGTACAGAAACTATGGCTATGACCTTGCTCCTCTTGTTTGAAACTCTTAAATTAATATTCATTAATTTCGGCAGATGTCTATAAACTCATTAAATGCTGGAAAGCATACAGGCCCGTGGGTCTATCTGACGGGGACAACATCCCAAGTGGGAGTAGCGTACCATAGAAGCTTCAACTTCAAAATTTCGGCAGAGAGCTGAAATGTCCCGCGTACCCATTCAAACATCCCGCCCATCCATTCAAACATCTAGCCCCAAAAAAACATCCAACCCTAAAAATTATTTTATTGCACAAATTTAGCCTGTAACTTGAAAGGGCGTTATACATTGTGTGAAAAAGGTGGCGGTGGCATTTTGAGCCATCATCTTTGTACTTGCTTCACAACAAAACACATTGTTGTTACTTGGAAATTCAAAAACAAACTTCAAATTTGGAAGCAGACATATTGGTTGATTTGCAAAGATGCACCAATCTACCAAATACGAACACGTCATCATAAACTATTTCCATGACCTTGGTCACCTTTTTTTTGGACGATGGTCATCTTCTTGAAAGCCTTAAATTGTTCGAAAATTTCAGCAAATGCCTAGAAAATCGTTTAAATGCTGGGAAGCAACTCTCATTGCGTGTGGGCCTAGACGGTGACAATGCGTCTGAGAGGCCCCACGCTGGAGTAGCGTGTGCTAGAAGCTTTCATTAAATCCTTACCAAACACGTAGCATGCACTTTAAAATTGATATATTTTCATTAAACTGGTAATTCCATTCTATTCGATGAATATAAGCATAAATCTTGAGTATTATCGAAAATACCCTAAGCCCTAAACAACCCCTAATAAAACCTAAACCTAAAACCCCAACTCTCAACCCATAAACCCTAACAGATTAGGTATCATGCACTTATAGATCAAATTTGGAGATACTTTCAATGAGTTAGGTAACGCCATATATATTCTATTCGACGAATATAAGCATAAAGCTTGACTATTATTGAAAATTCGATATAACCCTAAACCCTATTCAGTCCATAAAACCTAAACCGTAAAACCCTAAAACCCTAAACCCTCGACACATATAAAAACCCTAACCAAGCAGGTATCATGGACTTATGGATCAAAATCTGAGATTCGATATTTCATTAAATTGAGGTAACGCCATTCTATTTCAAGAATATAACAATAAACTTTGAACATTATTGAAAATTCCCGAATACCGAAACATGTAAATCCCAAATCCTAAACCCCTAAACCCTAAACACTCACCAAGCACGTAGCATGCACTTATAGATCAAAATTTAAGATAATTTTGTTAAATTGGGTAACGCCATTCTATTTGACGAATATAAGCATAAATCCCGAGTAATATTAAAAATTCCCTAAACCCAAAACAACCCCTACAACTTAAACCCTAAATCCTAAAGCCCTAAACCCTCGACCATAAACCCTAACCAAGCATGTGTCATGCACACATTGATCAAAATTTGAGATACTTTCATTAAATCAACTAACACCCATTATGTTCTACGAGTATAAGCATAAATCTTGAGCATTATTGAAAATTCGCTAAACCCTAAACAACCCATAAACTAAACCGTAAAAACCTATAACCCTAAAACCAAAGCAGGTATTGTGCACTTATACATCAAAATTTGAGATACTTTCAATAAATTGATGTAATGCCATTCTATTCAACGAATATAAGCATAAAGCATGTTGAACATTATCGAAAATTCCTAAAACCCTAAACCCCTAAAACCCTAAACCCTACGCCCTTACCAAGCACGTAGCATGCACTTATAGAACAAATTTTGATATACTTTTGTTTAATTTTCTAACGCCATTTTATTCGACGAATATAAGCATAAATCTTGAGAATTATCTAAAATTACCTAAACCCTAAACCCTAAACAACCCCTAAAACCTAAACCCTAAAACCCCAAACCCTCAACCCGTAAACACTAACCAAGCAAGTATCATGCACTTTATAGATCAAAATTTGAGATACTTTCATTAAATTAGGTAATGTCATTCTATTCGACAAATATAACAATAAAGCTTGAGCATTCTTATAAATTCGCTAAACTCTAAACCCTATACAATGATAAAACCTAAACTGTAAAACCCTAACCAAGCAGGTATCATGCACTTATAGATCAACATTTGTGATACTTTCATTAAAGCAGGTAACGCCGTTCTATTTGACGAATATAAGTCTAAATATTTGAGCATTATTGAAAAATTGCTAATCCCTAAACCCTAAACCACCCATAGAACCTAATTCATGAAACCCTAAATCATCCACCCATAAACCCTAAACCAGCAGGTACCATGCACTTATAGATCAAAATTTGAGATACTTTCATTAAATTGTGGTAACGCCATTCTATTACATGAACATAAGCATAAAGCATGAAAATTATTGAAAATCATAAACCCTTAACCGTAAACCCTGATAACCTCCTAACCCTAGGACTCTAACTTCCTAACCCTAGAACCCTAAACCTTTTACCAAGGAGGTATAATGCACTTATAGATCAAATTTTGAAATACTTTTATTAAATTGCGATAACGCCATTCTATTCCATGAATATAACCAAATATATAAAGCTTGAACAGTATTATTGAAAATTCCTTAAACCTTAAAACCTAAACAATGATAAACCCTAAAACCTTAAACAACCCTAAACCCTAAACCACTAAACCCTAAAAGCCTAAACCCTAAAATCCTAACCATAAACCATGAACCCTTAAACCCTCAACCCAAAATAAAACCCCGAACCCTAAATTTAATTAACCCTAGGCTATATATACTTTGAGTGAAAACCGAGGCAGTGGGATTTAAAGCCATGTTTTGTATTAGCTTCATGACTAAAGCCATTGTTGTGCATTAGAAAATTAAAATAACTTCCAATTTGAAACCTTCCTTTGAAAATAATATTTTAAATGCCAATACACACCATAACAAATATGGATAGGTTATTATAAACTATAGAAAAGATATGGCCATGACCTTGGTCATCTGGTTTGAAAGCCATGCATATTCTTACATGGTACTCCATATATATTGTGATAAAAAATTCTCAAAAATTATCAAATTTCAAGATTTTATTTTTCCATGGAAACTAGCTAGTACACAAAGTGAGACACGAATAGAGAAAATAATGGATGCATTTCTGTTTATATTTTGTTTCTTTGTATTTTTTTAAAATGGCTGAAATTAGGTGTCATTACCATTCATATCAAAAAGTTGAATTTTCCAAAACTCTCGGTGGTTCTCATATATTTAACTACTTGATATCTTTGAATTATTTTAAAAATTCAAGAGCAAGGTATATCACACACTTTCTAGTTCGAAATTAGACGTATTTACTTCTGATTGTCAAAAAGTCATTTTATTGCATAGAGTTAGCTAGAAAGTTTGAAAATTCATGAAAGTTTGGCATTGTCCATCAAATCTAGAATCTTCTTTTGAAATGCCAAGATGCAGCTATCTACCAGATATGGACACGCCATTATAAACTATAACAAAATATGGCCGTGACCCTAGTCATCTTGTATGAAAGCCTTCAAAATATATTGTTTATCAATTTCGGCAAATGTGTGGAAACTCATTTATATGTTGGTAAGCATATTGTCACTGCTGTGTGGGTCTAGACGGGGCCAACACGTGAGAGCGACCACGTCGGAGTAGCGTACGTCGAAATCTTCAACCTCAAAATTTCTGCATGGCGCCGAAACATCTCGCGCACATCTATTCAAATATCCCGCGCATCTATTCAAATATCCCGCCCCGCTTTTTTCAAATGCAAAATTCCTCTTCTATCCGTGCTCTAGAAACAAGGACCGTGGGAGTACTGCAATAATAGAGGGGTATAGGTCATAAATGTGCGTCATCCCACCTATATTCACCGACTATTTCACCGACTCCCTCGTGGCACCGGATCTGCTTAGCTAATGCCGCCGTCTACCCTACCGGGGCCGCTTCACTGAATCATTCATTGCTGACCCCGAAATGCCGAGCCACCGCTCCCGCTACCCACTTTCCCATCCCACCCGTCCTCGCCACGCAGCGGTAATTTCTCTTGCCTGTTTTCTATATTTTTGTTACTCGTAAGCTACGAAATCTTCAGGATGTTGCTCAATATCCTGTATGCTATTGCCATTTTGTTTGCACCCTTCATCTTGTAGGTCATATCCACCTCATTAGCTTCTTGCTTTTATTCCCTTTCTTTATTCTCATGCTATCGTTTTAATCCTCCAACATGAACTCATAGATTCTATTCTTTTCGAGCGCTCGCATAGGTCATGCAAACAGCTCATAGATGATCCAACACTGATAATCTGACGCCCAACAAGGCTGAATCGTGAGGTTTCCTCGTGTTACTTAGGCCAGTTTCTTGTCATGTTAATTAGTTGTCATTCTACCTAAGAACTTGCCATGACATTTGCATTTATATTCAATTATGAATATATGTGCGAATGCTTTATTCGGAAAATGTCCATCTAGTTTGGATGATATATCGGGTCATTTTTAATTCTATATTTTGGTGTTTTCACCTACTTTCACCTTCCAAACAAGCTATCTAGTTTGAAACATACATGTGGTAATTTTTAATGCTATGTTTTTGGTGTTTTTCAAGATTTTTCATCCTTCCAAACCAACCAACTTGGTTTCAAATGTCATGCAAAGAAATGGCAATGGAGTACAAGGATAAGAGTTCCAACTGCTCTGCTCAGATTCTTCTAGCAGATTGACTAGGAGTCGCACCCGCTCGAGAAGGAGCTACTGTCAGCCTGAACGTGCTACTATAAGTTCATACTTACTTTAAATGATCTCTACTTTATATAATACTACTTGTTTCTCTTGTTGTTTTTTAACCTGTTTCACCATATTTTAGCAGACTGCAGTTAAAACCCAGCAGGAGTCCTTGGAAGGCAGGACTGGAAGTTGTGATCCCTCGTCCCATTTGTCCTCCCATTACTTTGCCGAAGCAAACTTACTTAAAAATCCACCTAGAACAACTCCTGCATGTGATAAATATATAAATGCGATATTGCATGCAGAAGGAAAGGGTGTAGCTGCTCTTAGATCTGTAGCTGAAATGTTGAAGAAGAGGACAAATGATACAGTGAAGCGAATCGCCATGCACCGATATCTTATTGATGGTACTGACACATTGTAATCTGTCGGAATTACGATCTTGTTGTATAACCTGTTGTAACAAACTTTTATTGTTGTGTAATAAGTAATTTTAATTTCTGTGTGTTGATTAATTGATGTCTTGATATTCACCTGTTCTGCGAAAAGTAGGCGCTAGCAAAAAAAAGTCCAAAACAGTAACAAGCCGGAGCAGTAGCATGCCAAACGTTGAAACAACATGCACATAGACGGCCCAAAGCGGCCAGAACAGTAAAAGGCTAGAACAGTAAAAGGACAGAACAACAAAATGCCAGAACAGTAAAAGGCCTGAACAGTAAAAGGCCAGACCAGTAAAAGGCCAGAATAGTAAAGGACCAGAACTAAAAGGCCAAAACAGTAAAAGGCCGTAGAAGCAAAAGACCAAAACAGTAAAAGGACAGAACCATAAAAGACCAGAACAGTAAAAGGCTAGAATAGTGAAAAGGCCAGAACAATAAAAGGTCGGAACCGTAAAAGGTGTCAATAGCAAAAGGACAGTACAGTGGCATGCCAGTATAGTAATAGGCAAAACAGTGCTGGCCTTAATAGGCAAAAGCCCAAACACTAATGGGCCTAAATAGTAACGGGTCGAAATTCCTAAAAGGCTGAAATAGTAACAGGACTGAACAGTAAAAGGCTAAATTGGTAACAGGCCTGAATAGTGCCGGGCCGGACTTGTGCTAGCCTCCAGTGGCAGCATAGTGTTGGACAAACATCGGCCTTCTGTAGGCCGAAACAAAATCGGGCCTGAATGTTCGTGGGCCGCATCTCTGGGCCTATATCTTACAGTGCAGGACAAAACAGTAACGAACCATCTTCTTGTTGGGCTCCCCTGATGGGCGGCCCAGTTAGTATTAGCAGGCCTTGGCTGGGCCTGGCTTCTACCACGGTTTCTATGACCATTAACGGTGGTAACCGGCCGCTAACGGCGGCTGCCACGTGGTAGTTTGCATGACGTCAGCCGTCAGCGTGGATGGCAAACAGATCTACGACGGAACATGTTTTCATTTCTGAGGTGCGATCCGCAACGTGCGAAAAAAACTGTGGTTAATTCATTTGTGATGGGGCTTTTACCACGAAGGTCATCCGTCGTGCAAGACTCTTTGGCCACAAAAAAGGGGCCTTCAACCACGAAAATCATTCGTTGTAAAAGCCAACTTTTCTTGTAATGTGTATGCTTTCTCGGTTTCTATCAATTTCCCCGATGTAATGTGTTCACCCAACATGTCATCTATCTTAAGGAGAATCACCTCTAGTGAACTATGGACCTCGGTCCATTCTTTTACCATCTATTTACTGCTTTACTGTTTACTTTCTGCAAGCAATTACTATCTTCCACACAATACGGTTAATCCTTTGTTTTCAGCAAAACCAGTGAGATTGACAACCTCACTATAAGTTGGGGCAAAGTTCTGTGGTTGTGTTGTGCAGGATTCCAAGTTGGATTCAACACCTTGGAGGTGTTTCCTTGATCCTACTGGTTCGATAACCTTGGTTTCATAACTGAGGGAAAACTTGTTGTTGTGCTCATCATACCTTCCTCTTGGGGTTCCCCAACGAGCTCAATATTTTGAGCCATCAAGCCTATTTTATGGCGCCGTTGCCGGGGAGTCAAGGACATCTTCACAAGGGGAGTCCCTCATAACTAATCTCTTTACTTTTTTTGCTTTGTTTGCTTATTTCTTTAATCAAAAACACAAAAAAATTAGTTGTTATACTTTACTCTTCTTTATTAAAAACACAAAAAAATTAAGTTCCTATCTTAAGTTGCCATTATGTCTAGCATTGCTCCAATCACTATGTCACCTGAGGAAATGATTTTTACTAACGAGGAATTGAAGAGAGTTTCAAAGAAGATTGGTCTAGAATCGCTGATTTACATGAAAAAACTGAACCTAAAATGACTCTAAGCTTGTCCGTAGGAGATCCTAATCACTTCGATCAAGTGATCCTCTGCAAGGTGGACGACGAGCTCTACAGGCGGGCCAGTGTAGTTCCAGCCCGGCTCCGTGCAGGCACGCGAGCTCGTGGTAGGAGTAAGGGAGAAAGCATCCTGGATGGGAGCACATGAGCGGGAACGGCGACGCGAAGTTGCGCGCGAGGATCTCCAGATTCTTGGGCTGCAGCATCTGCCACGTCTGAAGTTCGCCGAGAAATCGGAAAAAAGAGCAGCAGTTAGATTGGCGAATAGCAGGAATATGTAGGTTAAGTTCAAAAGCTTGTAAAATGATTTCTTAGCATGAAGGTAGCGACCCGAGAATTGGTGGATGTCGTCTGCTTGCGGCTACGGCAGGATGGGAGTGAAGTGGGGAAAGTGGCTTCGAGGGAAAGGAAGAGAAGTATGGGGAGGAAGAGAACTAATGGACACGTGACACTGGGATATGGCCCACTGAACTCGTGAGTCGTGACACTCGCAACAGGGGAGCTCCCGGTGTTGCTAGTTTGTCCAGAGCAAGCGTGGCCAATCATGCCGCAGAACAGCCTACTCGCGGATCGCTCTCACGAAGACCATCCCAATCGTCCAAGCGCCACAATCGAACGGTATGTAACAATCATCAAGCAGAACAACTGTGTTAGGGCGTGCCTTCTAGAAGACTCGGTCTAACGGTGAATCCATTTGGGGGCTAAGGCTAGGGCTCTTCTAAGGTTAGGATACATATGTGGTTTATGAAAAGAACACACATCCAATGACACTGGTGGATCCTTATGTGGTATGTGGGAAGAACACACATGCAATCACACTGGGTGGATCCATATGTGGTTTATGAGAGGAACACACATGCAATGACACTGGTGATATGTGGTTTGTGAAAAGAACACACATGCAATGACTCTAACTCTGGTTAATGAAAAGAGCAGACATGCAATGACACTGGTGGATCCATGTGTGGTTTGTGAGAAGAACACACATGCAATGAACACTGGTGGATCCATATGTGGTTTGTGGAAAGAACACACATGCAATTACACTAGTGGATCCATATGTGGTTTGTGAAAAGAACACACATGCAATGACTCTAGTGGTAGTTTTAGTATAAGAACACACATGCAATGACTCTAGTGGGTCCATATGTGGTTTGTGAAAAGAACACACGTGGAATGACTCTAGTGGATCCATATGTGGTTTGTGGAAAATAACACAGATGGAATGAACACTGGTGGATCCATAAGTGGTTTGTGGACAGAACACACATGCACTGAACACTGGTGGATCCATATGTCATTTGTGAAAAGAACACACATGCAATGCCATTGGTTGATCCATATGTGGTTTGTGAAAATAACACACATGCAATGACTCTACTGGATCCATATGTGGTTTGTGGAAAGAACACACATGAAATGACTCTAGTGGGTCCATATGTGGTTTGTGAAAAGAACACACATGCAATGACTATAGTGGACCCATATGTGGTTTGTGGAAAAGAACACACATGCAATGAACACTGGTGGATCCATAAGTGGTTTGTGGAAAGAACACACATGTAGAGAACACTAGTTCATCCATATGTGATTTGTGAAAAGAACACACATGCAATGCCACAACTTGAACCATATGTGGTTTGCAAAAAGAACAGACATGCAATGACTCTAGTGGGTCCATATGTGGTTCATGACAAGAACACACATGCAATGACATTGGTTGATCCATATGTGGTTTGTGACAATAACACACATGCAATGCCATTGGTTAATCTATGTGTGGTTTGTGGAAAGAACACAAATGCAATGGCTCTAGTGGGTCCATATGTGGTGTGTGAAAAGAACACACATGCAATGGTTCTAGTGGATCCATATGTTATTTGTGAAAAGAACACACATGCAATGACTCTAGTGGATACATATGTGGTTTGTGGAAAGAACACACATGCAATGACCACTAGTGGGTCCATATGTCGTTCATGACAGGAACACACATGCAATGACATTGGTGGATCCATGTGTGGTTCATGACAGGAACACACATGCAATGAACACTGGTGGATCCATATGTGGTTCATGATACGAACACACATGCAATGACATTGGTTGATCCATGTGTGGTTCATGAAAGGAACACACATGCAATGACATTGGTTGATCCATATGTGGTTTGTGGAAAGAACACACATGCAATGACACTGGTTGATCCATACATGGTTGGTGCAAAGAACACACATGCAATGCCATTGGTTGATCCATGTGTGGTTTGTGGAAAGAACACACATGCAATGCCAGTGGTTGATCCATATGTGGTTTGTGGAAAGAACACACATGCAATGACACTCGTTGATCCATATGTTGTTTGTGGAGAGAACACACATGCAATGACTCTAGTGGATCCATGTGTGGTTTGTGAAAAGAACACACATGAAATGACTCTAGTGGGTCCATATGTGGTTTGTGAAAAGAACACACGTGAATGACTCTAGTGGATCCATATGTGGTTTGTGGAAAGAACACACATGCTATAACCACTGGTTGATCCATATCTGGTTTGTGGAAAGAACACACATGCAATGACATTGGTTGATCCATATGTCGTTTGTGAAAAGAACACACATGCAATGACTCTAGTGCTGGTTTTAGTATAAGAACACACATGCAATGACTCTAGTGGGTCCATATGTGGTTTGTGAAAAGACCACACATGCAATGACTCTAGTGGATCCATATGTGGTTTGTGGAAAAGAACACACATGCAATGAACACTAGTGATCCATCAGTGGTTTGTGGAACGAATACACATGCAGTGAACACTAGTTGATCCATATGTGATTTGTGAAAAGAACACACATGCAATGCCACTGGTTAATCCATATGTGGTTTTTGAAAAGAACACACATTCAATGACTCTAGTGGATCCATATGTGGTTTGTGGAAAGAACACACATGCAATGAACACTGGTGGATACAAGTATGGTTCATGACAGGAACACACATGCAATGACATTGGTTGATCCATATGTGATTTGTGACAATAACACACATGCAATGCCATTGGTTAATCCATGTGTGGTTTGTGAAAAGAACACTAATGCAATGAACACTGGTCGATCCATATGTGATTTGTGAAAGTAACACACATGCAATGCCATTGGGGGATCCATGTGTGGTTTGTGGAACGAACACACATGCAATGAACACTGGTGGATCCATAGGTGGTTTGTGGAAAGAACACACATGCAATGACACTGGTGGATCCGTATGTGGTTTGTGAAAAGAACACACATGCAATGACTCTGGTGGATCCATGTGTGCTTTGTGGAATAAACATACATGCAATGCCATTGGTTGATCCATATGTGGTTTGTGAAAAGAATACACATGCAATGCCATTGGTTGATCCATGTGTGGTTTGTGGAAAGAACACACGCAATGAACACTAGTGGATCCATATGTGGTTTGTGGAAAGAACACACATGCAATGACACTTGTGGATCCATATGTGGTTTGTGAAAAGAACACACATGCAATGACTCTGGTGAATCCATGTGTGCTTTGTGGAAAGAACACACATGCAATGCCATTGGTTGATCCATATGTGGTTTGTGAAAAGAATACACATGCAATGCCATTGGTTGATCCATGTGTGGTTTGTGGAAAGAACACACACGCAATGACACTGGTTGATCCATATGTTGTTTGTGGAGAGAACACACATGCAATGACTCTAGTGGATCCATGTGTGGTTTGTGAAAAGAACACACATGAAATGACTCTAGTGGGTCCATATGTGGTTTGTGAAAAGAACACACGTGACTGACTGTACTGGATCCATATGTGGTTTGTGGAAAGAACACACATGCAATAACCACTGGTTGATCCATATCTGGATTGTGGAAAGAACACACATGCAATGACATTGGTTGATCCATATGTGGTTTGTGAAAAGAACACACATGCAATGACTCTAGTGATGGTTTTAGTATAAGAACACACATGCAATGACTCTAGTGGGTCCATATGTGGTTTGTGAAAAGACCACACATGCAATGACTCTAGTGGATCCATATGTGGTTTGTGGAAAAGAACACACATGCAATGAACACTAGTGGATCCATCAGTGGTTTGTGGAACGAATACACATGCATTGAACACTAGTTGATCCATATGTGATTTGTGAAAAGAACACACATGCAATGCCACTGGTTAATCCATATGTGGTTTTTGAAAAGAACACACATTCAATGACTCTAGTGGATCCATATGTGGTTTGTGGAAAGAACACACATGCAATGAACACTGGTGGATACAAGTATGGTTCATGACAGGAACACACATGCAATGACATTGGTTGATCCATATGTGATTTGTGACAATAACACACATGCAATGCCAATGGTTAATCCATGTGTGGTTTGTGGAAAGAACACTAATGCAATGAACACTGGTCGATCCATATGTGATTTGTGAAAATAACACACATGCAATGCCATTGGGGGATCGATGTGTGGTTTGTGGAACGAACACACATGCAATGAACACTGGTGGATCCATAGGTGGTTTGTGGAAAGAACACACATGCAATGACACTGGTGGATCCATATGTGGTTTGTGAAAAGAACACACATGCAATGACTCTGGTGGATCCATGTGTGCTTTGTGGAATGAACATACATGCAATGCCATTGGTTGATCCATATGTGGTTTGTGAAAAGAATACACATGCAATGCCATTGGTTGATCCATGTGTGGTTTGTGGAAAGAACACACATGCAATGCCATTGGTTGATGCATATGTAGTTCATGATAGGAACACACATGCAATGACATTGGTTGATCCATATGTGGTTTGTGGAAAGAACACACATGCAATGACTCTAGTGCTGGTTTTAGTATAAGAACACACATGCAATGACGCTAGTAGGTCCATATGTGGTTTGTGAAAGGAACACACATGCAATGACTCTAGTGGATCCATATGTGGTTTCTGGAAAAGAACACACATGCAATGAACACTAGTGGATCCATAAGTTGTGTGTGGAAAGAACACACATGCAGTGAACACTGGTTGATCCATATGTGATTTGTGAAAAGAACACACGTGCAATGCCACTGGTTGATCCATATGTGGTTTGTGAAAAGAACGCACATGCAATGATTCTAGTGGATCCATATGTGGTTTGTGGAAAGAACACACATGCAATGAACACTGGTGGTTCCATCTATGGCTCATGATAGTAACACACATGCAATGACATTGGTTGATCCATATGTGATTTGTGACAATAACACACATGCAATGCCATTGGTTAATCCATGTGTGGTTTTCGAAAGAACGCTAATGCAATGAACACTAGTGGATCCATATGTGATCTGTGAAAAGAAAACACATGCAATGCCATTGGGGATCCATGTGTGATTTGTGGAAATAACACACATGCAATGAACACTGATGGATCTATATGTGGTTTGTGAAAATAACACACATGCACTAACTCTGGTGGATCCATGTGTGGTTTGTGGAAAGAACACACATGCAATGCCATTGGTTGATCCATATGTGGTTTGTGAAAAGAATACACATGCAATGCCATTGGTTGATCCATGTGTGGTTTGTGGAAAGAACACACATGCAATGCCATTGGTTGATGCATATGTGGTTCATGACAGGAACACACATGCAATGACATTGGGTGGTCCATATATGGTTTGTGGAAAGAACACACATGCAATGACTCTAGTGCTGGATTTAGTATAAGAAAACACATGCAATGACTCTAGTGGATCCATATGTGGTTTGTGGAAAAGAACAAACATACAATGAACACCGGTGGATCCATAAGTGATTTGTGGAAAGAACACACATGTAGTGAACACTGGTTGATCCATATGGAATCTGTGAAAAGAACACACATGCAATGCCACTGGTTGATCCATATGTGGTTTGTGAAAAAAACACACATGCAATGAATCTAGTGGATCCATATGTGGTTTGTGGAAAGAACACAGATGCAATGAACACTGGTGGATCCATGTGTGGTTCATGACAGGAACACACATACAATGACATTGGTTGCTCCATATGTGATTTGTGACAATAACACACATGCAATGTCGTTAGTTAATTCATGTGTTGTTCGTGGAAAGAACACTAATGCAATGAACACTGGTGGATACATATGTGATTTGTGAAAAGAACACACATGCAATGCCATTGGGGGTTCCATGTGTGGTTTGTGGAAAGAACACACGCAATGAACACTAGTGGATCCATATGTGGTTTGTGGAAAGAACACACATGCAATGACACTGGTGGATCCATATGTGGTTTGTGAAAAGAACACACATGCAATGACTGTGGTGGATCCATGTGTGCTTTGTGGAAAGAACACACATGCAATGCCATTGGTTGATCCATATGTGGTTTGTGAAAAGAATACACATGCAATGCCATTGGTTGATCCATGTGTGGTTTGTGGAAAGAACACACATGCAATGCCATTGGTTGATGCATATGTGGTTCATGATAGGAACACACATGCAATGACATTGGTTGATCCATATCTGGTTTGTGGAAAGAACACACATGCAATGACTCTAGTGCTGGTTTTAGTATAAGAACACACTTGCAATGACGCTAGTGGGTCCATATGTGGTTTGTGAAAAGAACACACATGCAATGACTCTAGTGGATCCATATGTGGTTTGTGTAAAAGAACACACATGCAATGAACACTAGTGGATCCATAAGTGGTTTGTGGAAAGAACACACATCTAGTGAACACTGGTTGATCCATATGTGATTTGTGAAAAGAACACACGTGCAATGCCACCGGTTGATCCATATGTGGTTTGTGAAAAGAACGCACATGCAATGATTCTTGTGGATCCATATGTGGTTTGTGGAAAGAACACACATGCAATGAACACTGGTGGATCCATGTGTGGTTCATGATAGGAACACACATGCAATGACATTGGTTGATCCATATGTGATTTGTGACAATAACACACATGCAATCCCATTGGTTAATCCATGTGTGGTTTTCGAAAGAACGCTAATGCAATGAACACTAGTGGATCCATATGTGATCTGTGAAAAGAACACACATGCAATGCCATTGGGGGATCCATCTGTGGTTTGTGTAAAGAATACACATGCAATGCCATTGGTTGATCCATGTGTGGTTTGTGGAAAGAACACACATGCAATGCCATTGGTTGATCCATGTGTGGTTTGTGGAAAGAACACACATGCAATGCCATTGGTTGATGCATATGTGGTTCATGACAGGAACACACATGCAATGACTTTGGTTGGTCCATATATGGTTTGTGGAAAGAACAAACATGCAATAACTCTAGTGCTGGATTTAGTATAAGAACACACATGCAATGACTCTAGTGGATCCATATGTGGTTTGTGGAAAAGAACACACATACAATGAACACCGGTGGATGCATAAGTGATTTGTGGAAAGAACACACATGTAGTGAACACTGGTTGATCCATATGGAACTTGTGAAAAGAACACACATGCAATGCCACTGGTTGATCCATATGTCGTTTGTGAAAAAAAAAACATGCAATGAATCTAGTGGATCCATATGTGGTTTGTGGAAAGAACACACATGCAATGAACACTGGTGGATCCATGTGTGGTTCATGACAGGAACACACATGCAATGACATTGGTTGCTCCATATGTGATTTGTGACAATAACACACATGCAATGCCATTAGTTAATCCATGTGTGGTTCGTGGAAAGAACACTAATGCAATGAACACTGGTGGATACATATGTGATTTGTGGAAAGAACACACACGCAATGCCATTGGAGGATCCATGTGTGGTTTGTGGAAAGAACACACACGCAATGAACACTAGTGGATCTATATGTGGTTTGTGGAAAGAACACACATGAAATGACACTGGTGGATCCATACGTGGTTTGTGAAAAGAATACACATGCAATGACATTAGTGGATCCATGTGTGCTTTGTGGAAAGAACGCACATGCAATGCCATTGGTTTATGCATATGTGGTTCATGACAGGAACACACATGCAATGACATTGGTTGATCCATATGTGGTTTGTGGAAAGAACACACATGCAATGACTCTAGTGTTGGTTTTAGTTTAAGAACACACATGCAATTACTCTAGTGGGTCCATATATGGTTTGTGAAAAGAACACACATGCAATGACTCTAGTGGATCCATATGTGATTTGTGGAAAAGAACACACATGCAATAAACACTGGTGGATCCATAAGTGGTTTGTGGAAAGAACACACATGAAGTGAACACTTGTTGTTCCATATGTGATTTGTGAAAAGAACACACATGCAATGCCACTGGTTGATCCATATGTGGTTTGTGAAAAGAATGCACATGCAATGACTCTAGTGGATCCATATGGGGTTGTGGAAAGAACACACATGCAATGAACACTGGTGGATCCATGTGTGGTTCATGACAGGAACACACATGCAATGACATTGGTTGATCCATATGTGATTTGTGACAATAACACGCATGCAATGCCATTGGTTAAGCCATGTGTGGTTTGTGGAAAGAACACTAATGCAATGAACACCGGTGGATCCATATGTGATTTGTGAAAAGAACACACATGCAATACCATTGGCGGATCCACGTGTGGTTTGTGGAAAGAACACACATGCAATGAACACTGGTGGATCCATATGTAGTTTGTGGAAAGAACACACATACAATGACATTGGTGGATCCATATGTGGTTTGTGAAAAGAACATACATGCAATGACTTTGGTGGATCCATGTGTGGTTTGTGGAAAGAACACACATGCAATGCCATTAGTTGATCCATATGTGGTTTGTGAAAAGAATACACATGTAATGCCATTGGTTGATCCATGTGTGGTTTGTGGAAAGAACACACATGCAATGCCATTGGTTGATGCATATGTGGTTCATGACAGGAACACACATGCAAGGACATTGGTTGATCCATTATGGTTTGTTGAAAGAACACATATGCAATGACTCTAGTACTAGTTTTAGTATAAGAACACACATGCAATGACTCTAGTGTAGATTTTAGTATAAGAACACACATGCAATGACTCTGGTGGGTCCATATGTGGTTTGTGAAAAGAAAACACATGCAATGACTCTAGTGGATCCATATGTGGTTTGTGGAAAAGAACACACGAACAATGAACACTGGTGGATCCATAAGTGGTTTGTGGTAAGAACACAGATGTACTGCACATTGGTTGATCCATATGTCATTTGTGAAACGAACACACATGCAATGACTCTAGTGGATCCATCTGTGGTTTGTGGAAAGAAAACACATGCAATGAACACTAGTGGATCCATGTGTGGTTCATGACAGGAACACACATGCAATGACATTGGTTGATCCATATGTGATTTGTGACCATAACACACATGCAATGCCATTGGATAATCCATGTGTGGTTTGTGGAAAGAACACTAATGCAATGAACACTCGTGGATCCATATCTGATTTGTGAAAAGAACACACATGCAATGCTATTGGGGTATCCATGTGTGGTTTGTGGAAAGAACACACATGCAATGAACAATGGTGGATCCATATGTGGTGTGTGGAAAGAACACACATGCAATGAGACTGGTGGATCCATATGTGGTTTGTGAAAAGAACACACATGCAATGACTCTGGTGGATCCATGTGTGGTTTGTGGAAAGAACACACATGCAATGCCATTGGTTGATCCATATGTCGTTTGTGAAAAGAATACACATGCAATGCCATTGGTTGATCCATGTGTGGTTTGTGGAAAGAACACACATGCAATTCCATTGGTTGATGCATATGTGATTCATCAAGGAACACACATGCAATGACATTGGTTGATCCATATGTGATTTGTGGAAAGAACACACATGCAATGACTCTAGTGGTAGTTTTGGTATAAGAATACACATGCAATGACTCTAGTGGGTCCATATGTGGTTTTTGGAAAGAACACACATACAATGAACACTAGTGGATCCATAAGTGGTTTGTGGAAAGAACACCCATGAAGTGAACACTGGTTGATCCATATGTGATTTGTGAAAAGAACACACATGCAATGCCACTGGTTGATCCATATGTGGTTTGTTAAAAAAACACACATGCAATGACTCTAGTGATTCCGTATGTGGTTTGTGGAAAGAACAGACATCCAATGAACACTAGTGGATCCATGTGTGGTTCATGACAGGAACACACATGCAATGACATTGGTTGATCCATATGTTATTTGTGACAATAACATACATGCAATGCCATTGGTTAATCCATATGTGGTTTGTGGAAAGAACACTAATGCAATGAACACTGGTGGATCCATATGTGATTTGTGAAAAGAACACACATGCAATGCCATTGGGGGATCCATGTGTGGTTTGTGGAAAGAACACACATGCAATGAACACCGGTGAATCCATATGTGGTTTGTGGAAAGAACACACATGCAATGACACCGGTGGATCCATATGTGGTTTGTGAAAAGAACACAGATGCAATGACTCTGGTGGATCCATGTTTAGTTTGTAGAAAGAACACACATGCAATGCCATTGGTTGATCCATATGTGGTTTGTGAAAAGAATACACATGCAATGCCATTGGTTGATCCATGTGTGGTTTGTGAAAAGAACACACATGCAATGCCATTGGTTGATGCATATGTGGTTAATGACAGGTACACACATGCAATGACATTGGTTGATCCATATGGTTTGTCGAAAGAACACACATGCAATGACTCTACTACTAGTTTTAGTATTAGAACACACATGCAATGACTCTAGTGCAGGTTTTAGTATAAGAACACACATGCAATGACTCTGGTGGGTCCATATGTGGTTTGTGAAAATAACACACATGCAATGACTCTAGTGGATCCATATGTGGTTTGTGGAAAAGAACACACGAACAATGAACACTGGTGGATCCATAAGTGGTTTGTGGAAAGAACACACATGTACTGCACATTGGTTGATCCATATGTGATTTCTGAAAAGAACACACATGCAATGACTCTAGTGGATCCATATGTGGTTTGTGGAAAGAAAACACATGCAATGAACACTAGTGGATCCATGTGTGGTTCATGACAGGAACACACATGCAATGACATTGGTTGATCCATATGTGATTTGTGACCATAACACACATGCAATGCCATTGGATAATCCATGTGTGGTTTGTGGAAAGAACAGTAGTGCAATGCACACTGGTGGATCCATATGTGCTTTGTGAAAAGAACACACATGCAATGCTATTGGGGTATCCATGTGTGGTTTGTGGAAAGAACACACATGCAATGAACAATGGTGGATCCATATGTGGTG